>BQNB010056781.1:0-36029 GCA_026074375.1 Tanacetum coccineum
TGCCTTAGGATTGATGTGTAAAGGGTTGTATGGATTGTATAAAATTTTTGTATGATTTGCTTAAGTGAGCTTATTGAGCCGTGAGCTATAAGAGAACAAAGGAAGGATTTTTGTGATTTTTGGTTAAGTGTTTAAGAAAGGAAGAGTGCATGCATGCTATATATAGTCAAAATATCTAACTAACCTAACCATGGTTACTTTCTAACCCTTGCACAAGGTTAAGAAGTCAAGTTGTTCATGGTGTAAGAGTTTGTTCCCTAGATCTTTCTTAAATATCTAGATATTATGGCCAAGTGAAAATTCTTGGTTCTATCCTCAAAATTTCGGCATATATACATATATGTGATGTTATTTTTATTATTTTGGGTATTGGGTATAATCGTGGGTATTCGTTTAAGCGTAGATAGGTTTTGGTGCTTCCGGGTATGCCGAAACGCGTTTTATCGTGAAACGTAAGCATTTTACGTAGCCAATAAAAATAAGATGAACAAAGTTATTAATTATCATTATAATAATCATATAACACTTGCTTGATGTAAACATTTAATCGTTTAATGCCCGTTTACATTGAATGATCATTTTTAGTTTACGCGATTTAACTTAACGTTTACGGTTTAAGAGTAAACGCGTAAAACCCTAAAAATAAAGTGTGAATTACATAATGTCATACAATGACCTAAAACATGAGGTGTTATATCCCTAATCCTAAAGTAGAAGCGGTATTGGAATTCATGAACTTGGTAAGCAAATCGGTTAAATTGGTCTTTTTATTTTGCATGTTTTGGGTTTAGTTTTGCATATTTCTCATAACCGCATCATTAGCTTTGATGTAGTTTTGAAAATCATCCTTCGACACACCTTGTGTTTGCGGAGCTAGAGCTTGGTAAGGTGGACCTTGGTGAATCGGAGGTTGATTAACCGAGGGTCGGTAAATTTGGCCTTGGTTGTAATTATTTCCCCGGTTTTGGTTGTAACGGTTTTGGTTATTTCCTTGGTTTTGTTGAATGGGAGGAAAACTGGGAGGTCGAATTTGATTAGCAATCGGGGATCGGTAACTGGTATTTCCTTGGTTGTAGTTAACCGCGGCGGCTTGGGAAATATATTCTTGAATATTGTCACAATAAACGTTGCCATTGGTGGCGGGACAATTTCGGTAAGAATGAGCACCATCGCAAGTTACACAACTTTCCTCGACCGCTTTTACGGGAGCAGGAGTTTGGGATTGGTTTTTCTTATCGAGAAGTAAGGCTTTCACCATATCTTTAAGTTCGGCAACTTCGGGAGAAATACCGGGGGTAGAATTGCTCATACTCACTTTGGCAACAACCGGTTTGTTACGTGAATTACGCAAACTTTGATTTGCTCTCGATGTTCTTAGGCAAATCTCGTGGAAAGGATTTTTATACAAAAAAGGTACCTCTGCGGCGAAATTCAACGAATCTTGATCATTAGAGTTCAAAGCATTGTAGAAAGTACCGAGTTGATGTAATTCCAAGGATCCATGATGTGGGCATGCCCGAAGAAGATCGTTGAATCAGTAACATGCCTCGTAAAAAGTTTCATCAAATCATTGTTGAAATCTCGTTATTTCATTCCGAAGATTTGTTGTTTTAAAAGGAGGGAATAATTTGTTGATGAATTTCGAAACAAGATCATCCCATGTAAGAATCGATCGAGGGGGTTCTTTTTCAAGCCAAATCCGGGCGGCACCCTCGAGGGAAAATGGGAAAAGCATAAGCTGTTTACCAGACATACTCGGGAACGTGCGGGAACTTCATCGTAGATGTGTCTGTGTTGAAATAACAGAATGTGAGGCTTAGGGTCTTCTTTGTGATGTCCAAAAATTGTTTTATTTTGAACAAGAGTACATGCAAAACCTTGCTAAGCTCAAAGTTGTCCTGACTGGTGATTCTGGGTACTACGCTTTTAATCCTCGCCTAAACCTCTCGGTGGGTGCTCCTGCTTTGAGCAATTGAGCCCATAGTGTACGATTATCCGGCAATCGTAAACTTTCGGGAGGAGTTGATTTTCATTGGTTACCACAAGATTATATGGTTCAACAAAAGTCGGTGGGAACTGGTTTGTTGTTGACGGTTAGAATTACGAGATTGAGAACGAGTGCGCATGCACTAAAATATAAAAAGAATATTTATACTAAATTTTTTTTTGGTTTTTTAACAATGTATTCACAATATATTTTAATAACGGACATGAGATAAGACACTTAAACCTAATAATCAACTCACTTCTCGGTAACTCTTTAAAGAAAGAGAGAGGAGAACTCACAAAGGAGCGGGAGGAGTAGGAAATCGTCGAGGCTATTAAAAAACCCTTTCTCCTTTAGGGTCGTCCAGCCCCCCCCCCCCCCCCCCCCCCCCCCCCCCAACTCGAGAGTTCGTTGGATACGACCTGGAACGACCCGCCTTATACCCCTCTTAGAGTTTGTTTAACTTTCAAAGGTGAACCGTACCTCGCGAGAGACACAAAAGGTAAGTTTTTGATCTTTGGTTCGGGAACTTATTAATGATAATACTTCAATTGAAAGTATTATATTGATGGTGAATTTTATTTCTTTTTATGGACAATGTTTTTAAATTTTTGATTTTTTTTATATTATATATATACTAATAAAAGAAAAATCTTTTTGTATTTTTTTTATATGAAAATAAGCAAAATAACTTCACACGGAAGGATCTTCAAACACAAATTGTCAAACGGCTCAACAATCGTATACAATCCTCCCCGGCAGCGGCGCCAAAAATTGATTGAATCCCTTTACTATATATAAATATAAATAAATATATAAATATATAATAATGAGAATCAAAAAAATCTCAATTGTAGTAAACCGGAAGTCGAGAGTCGTTTTGATAATCGATGCTTGAATGGAACAAGATTTAGATTGGTTTTCTAAAACTACGGGAAAATTAAGGCAAACACTTAAAATCAATTAAGGGAAAACTATTTTAAACTAAAAACGCAAAACGGGGATCCTAAAAACGCGACCTAAAAACCCTAAATTATCAAAATTAAGTTCTAAAATGATCTTTTTGGCTTTTATAAGTCCTAATTAACTAAAAGATAAGAACTAAGAAAACTAGACCAAAAACGAAAGAAATTAAGGCTTAAAAACACTAAAAACATGAACGGGATTCAATCATGTTCTTAAAAAAAATCAAATTTTGCAATTTTAACCCTACGAAAGCAAATGTTAAAAGTCATCATAGCCATCCAAAATGAGTAGTGTCAAAGTCATATCATCTTAGCCCTTGATCTCTTGTCTTGTCCCTTGGATGAATGAGGTTGCAAGGGATTGCCAATGTGGATTTTGGTGGGATAAGGTGTGTAAAGGTGTTGGTCATGAAATTTTTAAATGTGTAAAAAACGATTTTATACTCATGGAAATTAAATTTTTTAAAAAATACTTAAACTACTTATGAAAAATTCTGAATAAATAGCAAAAGTAGCTTGAACAGTGAAGAATCGACTAAAAATAAATTGGGAAAAACACTTAATCAAATAAGTTTGTGTAATAAGCTAAAAACGGCCTATAAATGCCTAAAAGGCAAAAACTACTATAAAAGATTAATTGTGAAAACTTAAAACCAAAAAAACCCCACTACGGAGTTTGTAGAAGTGTGATGTTATGTAAAACATTGGTATATACGGGTGAGGTACACCGGGTTCGAGCCTTGCTCACCTAGACCTTCCCCTAATCCCAAATGTTTTTGTTTTGCCATTTTTCTTACAACTTATTAAAAAGCACTAAATAAGCAATTTTTACAAGCACATTTTTTTATGGATAAAAAATACGCAGGAAATAAGCTGCAAAAGTGACATAAATAAGCTAAACAGCTACTAAACCATAAAATGCTAACAGTTAAGGCTAATTTATAGCCTAATAATGCAAATAAGACCAAAAAGAGAAATCAATCTAAAATAGATGATAGTTATACCTAAAAAGCAATTTTGCATAAAAAATAACAACCAAATTAAGCTAGAGAGACAGAATCACATCAAAAAGCAATTAGAAACATAGAAATTTTAAAGCTAATAATGCAAATAAGCATAAATAAGCCTAAACCAAAGAGAATAACTTAAATGGGCTTAAATCTAACCTAATGTGTGCTTAATGGTACACAAAATAAGCAAATTTAATAAGCTTAAAATAAGCTAAAAATTGCAAATAAGTCTTAAATAAGCTCAGCGTCTAACCAAAAGAATTATCGTTCGTTTGACAATAAGCCGACGATTGCCTTACTGAACCCCTTAAACGTAAATCGTTTAACTATCTACGTCTTTGGTATAGGAATGATGGAACACATTCCATAAATCACTTCTCTTTTCTTCTTCTCGTTTCTAGTCCGTGTTGCATTCCGCGTCGTGACAATTTAACTACTCATACTTCATTCCGAAGTCTAGTAAGATGTTTTAGATTGCGAAATGCAAATTAAAACGTCACCCCTCTTTTGTAAAAATTTTGTCAAAATTCGTCCAAAATCTCTCAACTGACGGCGGCCCTACATATCTCCTCCGGGTGAAACCCCGAATTAAAACGGGCGCGAACAACACTAAGGGGGGAGCGGGAGGGGGAAGGCGGTGCACGGGCGGGCGGTGGGGCAGCGATGCATAAACGGCGGGCGGCCGCTGGCGGGAGCGGGGGCTTCGTAAACGGACAGTAAACACTTCTATCGCTATCAGCAAGCCATTGGGTTCGAAGCAGGCGGCAGGGCGTGACAACTGGATGGGTGGACTGAACTCGGGATGCGAGACGACGGATGGTAGAGACCTGCCATAAGCGTGAGGTATGGCAAAAAGCTGGGTAGAGGGGAGGTGATTAACGGAGAGGCATTAAGGTCAGGCGCCCCAGCAGTTGCGGCGGGGAGACTCGGGGTAGGCCAACCGGCAAGAGACATGACATACGGGCGGGAGGATGGGCTGAGGCTAGTATGCAGCAGAATCTGGATTGGGGGGGAGGTAGCGGTGGGCTCACGGTAGGGAAGGCGATGGCGCGGGCTATACGCCTCGAGGGCGAACCTCGACACACTGCTAGGGGGGTACTGGAGCCGCCTACTTAATTAAGGTTGGGATGTAGTAAGGGACAAACTGGAAGGGTTTCGGAGTGGAAACGGCCTGGGGAGAGGGCCGCTTGTTGCTAGTGGATGGATTGTGGCGAGGTGGTATTCTGGGTTTAGGGCAAGTGGGGCAGCTAGGCATGGGGGGGGGGGTCCGGCAGGCAAACAGCCCACGATCCAATGGTGGACTGTGAAAGTGCTGCAGACGGACATCGGGGCCGGTAGGGCATCTATGCGGGCGGTTAGCCCTGGAGCTCCCGAGCAAAGCGGGAGTCTGGTTTGAGGGTGTGTATTGTGCGTGCGAACTTGATAGCCCACAGCGAGCAGTAGTGCAGAAGGGGCCGAGTGGTCTGAGCAGAACGGGGCCGGGTGGGGGAGCGCGCCGGACAGAGTTGCAAGAGGGGGGATGAAGGGCCTGCCTCTCGTCAGTATCTGGCCGGCGATCCTGGCGGTTGGTTGGCGTCGGGGGGGGGGGGGGGGTGGGTGGGGGGGGGGGGGGGGGGGGGGGGGGGGGTGGGGGGGGGGGGGGGGGGTTGTGGGTTGAGGATAGGTTGTGTGTTGGGGGTGATGGGGTGGTGGTTAGGTGGTGGATTTCGAGTCCTAACAGCTAAGAAGAGGGGTGTTTGATTTTTGTGTTTTTACACAAAAATGGTTTGACAAGACCTAAGGAACCCACATCAAAGTGAGATTCCTAGAGTGACCTACCTGCTACTAAACCTGAGATATTTCCGAGGTAGTTGATAGAGTACCCTGAAGTCTGGAGACCCGATTACTCGAGAAGGGGGGCCGCACCGTTATTAGCTTCGTGGTTCACCGAGATATGTAGCCGCCGACATTGAGGAGATTTTGACGAATTTGACAAAATTTTTTAACAAGAGAGAGGACGTTTTAATTGCATTCGCAATCTAAAAACATCTTACTATCTTCGGATTAAGTAGTTAAACACACACACAACGACGCGGAATGCACACGGACTAGAAACACGAGACAGAAAGAAAGAAGTAGTGATTTTATGGAATGTGTTCCATCATTCCTAAACCAAGACGTAGATAGTTTAAACGATTTACGTTTAAGGGTTCAGTAAGAATGCGCAATATTGTCAACGAACGATATTCTCTTTGTTAGAGCTTATTAAGCTTATTTGCCATTTAGCTTTATTTAAGCTTATTAAATTTTGCTATTTCGGTTGTTCCATAAGCACATTAGGGTTAGATTAAGCCCATTTTTAGCTTATTCTCTTTGGTTTAGAGCTATTTAAGCTTATTTGCATATTAGCTTAAAAATTTCTAAGTTTCATAGCTTTTTTGATGATTACTGTCTCTCTACGCTTAATTTGGATGCTTATTTTATTCAAAATTGCTTTTTAGGTATAACTTATCATCATTTTAGCTTAATTCTCTTTTTGGTTTTTGCTTATTATGGCTCAAATTAGCTAACATTAGGCATTTTATGGTTTAGTATGTTTTAGACTTATTTATGTCACTTTGCCTGCATATTTCGTGCTTATTTTTTATCCATAAAAAATGTTCTTTTATTGTAAAAATTGCTTATTAGTGGCTTTTCTAATTAAGTTGTAAAAAAATAGCAAAACAAAAAACATTTGGGATTAGGAAGTCCTAGGTGAGCATGGCTCGAACGCCGGGACCTTCACCCATATAACCAAATGTTTTTACATACAACACACTCTACAACTCGTCGTGGGGTCTTTTTTGGTTAATTTTACACAATTAATCTTTTATTGTATTTTTGCCCATTTAGCTTATTAGCCGTTTTAGCTTATTCCACAACTTATTTGATAAGCGGTTTTTCCCAATTTATTTCAAGTAGATTCTTCACTGTTCAAGCTACTTTTGCTATTTATTCAGAAATTTTTATAAGTATTTAGTATTTTTAAAACATTAATTTCATTAAAATCGTTTTTAATTCATAAAAAATTATAAAAAAGTCAAAAAAATAGAATTATTTTTTTATAAAATTTCATTAACATTAGGACTTAGGAAAATAGATTTAACTTTCGTAGGGTTAAAATTGCAAAATTTGATTTTTTTAAAAAGGGATTGAATCCGTTCACATTTTTAGAGTTTTTAAGCCCTAGTCCACCATCGTTTTGTCTAGTTTTCTTGGTTCTAGCATTTTTAGTCAATTAAGACTTATAAAACCAAAAAGATCATTTAAGGCTTAATTTTGATAATTTAGAGTTTTAGGTCCCCATTTAGGATTCTCGTATTGCGTTTTTAGTTAAAATTTGTCTTACTAAATTGTTTTTTAATTTTAGCCTTATTTCGTCTAGTTTTTAGATAACCAATCCATAATCTTGTTCTAATTTACCATTCAATCATCATTCTCCAAAATGTCTCTCGACTTTCAATTGCATTCCTCGTTGGGGATAACGACCCGGGATCCATACATCCGGTTTACTAAATTGAGAGATTTTTGTTTCTATCCCTTATATTAAATATTATAGTATATTTTATATTATATTTATATTATATTTACAAAGGGTAATAATCAGAACAATCAGTTTTTTGGCGCCGTTGTTGGGGATGGATTGTATACGATTGGTTAGAGGCCGTTTGACAATTTTGTTGTTTGAAGATCCTTCCGTGTGAAGTTATTTTGCTTAGTTTATTAATAAAAAAAACAAAAAGATTTTCTCTTTTATTAGTATATATATAATACAAATAAAATAAATAAAAAAAGAAGAAAAAAATCAAAACATTAAAAACATGTCCATAAAAAAGAAATAAAAATCCAAAAGTTGGTAAAGAACACACATCAAAATAATACTATCAACGGAAGTATTATTCATTAAAAGTTCCCCGAACTAAAGATCAAAAACTTACCCTTTTGTGTCTCTCGCGAGTACGGTTCACCTTCGAAAGTTAAACAACTATAAGAGGGGGTATAAGGCGGGTCCGTCCTAGTAAACTACGACTAAAGGAAAAGGTTTTTAATAGCTTCGCGCTCCTCCTACTCCCTCCTCTCCTTTGTGCGTTTTTTCTCTTTGAAGAGTTACAAATAAGCAGTGAATTATTTAGTTTATTGTCTTCTCTCATTGTCTTATTAAAATACATTGTGAATACGTGTTGAAAAACCAAAAAATATAAAAAAAGGGAAAAAAGATTAGATAAATTTTCTTTTTTACATTTTATGCATGCGCATGCGCACTCGTTCTCAATCTCGTAATTCTAACCGTCATCAACAACAAGTCCCACGATTTGTTTGAACCATTTAATCTTGTAAGAACCAATTGAAAACAAGCTCCTCCCGTAGTTACGATGGAGATACTCGTACTATGGCTCAATTGCTCGAAGCACCCACCGTGGGTTACGAGGATGCCATCGTTGTGCCCGAAATCACCGCGGACAACTTTGAGCTTAAGCACGGTTTGCTTACCCTCGTTCAAAACAAACAATTCTTCGGACATGACAAAGAAGACCCTCATGCTCACATCCGTTATTTCAACAAGATCACTTCTACGATGAAGTTCCCGAACGTCCCGAGTACGTCGGTAAAGCTTATGCTTTTCCCATTTTCTCTCGAGGGTGCAGCCCGGATTTGGCTTGAAAAAGAACCCCCTCGATCGATTCTCACATGGGATGATCTTGTTTCGAAATTCATCAACAAATTTTTCCCTCCTTCCAAAACAACAAATCTTCGAAATGAAATCACGAGATTTCAACAACGATTTGATGAAACTTTCTACGAGGCATGGGACCGATTCAATGATCTTCTTCGAGCATGCCCACATCATGGATTTTCGGAGTTACATCAACTCGATACTTTCTATAATGCTTTGAACTCTAATGATCAAGATTCGTTGAATTCCGCCGCGGGTGGTAACTTTTTGGATAAAATGCCTCGTGATTGCCTAAGAATCATTAAAAGCAAATCCAAAGTTCGTAATTCACGTAACAAACCGGTTGTTGCAAAAGTGAGTTCGAGCACTTCTACCCCCGGTATTTCTCCCGATGTTGCCGAACTTAAAGATATGGTGAAAGCTTTACTTCTCGATAAGAAAAATCAAAACCAAGCTCCCACTCCCGTAAAAGCGGTCGAGGAGAGTTGTGTAACTTGTGGAGGTGCTCATTCTTATAGAAATTGTCCCGCCACCGATGGCAATGTTTATCGAGACAACATTCAAGAGTACGTTTCACAAGCTGCTGCAGCTAATTTCAATCAAGGAAATACCAATTCTAGACCTCCGATGGTTGCAAACCAAATCCGACCTCCTGGTTTTCCTCCGATTCAAAACAATCAAAACCGTTTCAATCAGAATCAAGGAAATAATTTCAACCAAAATCGGGGAACCAATTTCAATCAAAACCGTGGAAATAACTTCTACCAAGGACAAGTTTATCAACCTCCGACTCCACCCCCTTAGTCAACCACCGGTTTACCAAGCTCACCCTTATCAAGCTCCCGCTCCGCAAATGCAAGGTGTTTCAAAAACCGATTTTGAGAATTATGTCAAGGCTAATGATGCAGTATTAAGGAATATGCAAAATCAAGGCCAAGGTTTACAAAACCAGATGACAAATTTAACGGAAATGCTTTCTAAATTTGTAAATTCCAATACCGCTTCGTCTTCGAGTTCAGGTTCTCTTCCTAGTAATACGATTACTAACCCGAAGGAAGACTTGAAGGGTATTACTACCCGAAGCGGAGTTGCTTATCAAGGACCTACGATTCCTACTACTTCTTCTCCTAGAGTAGTGGAACGTAGAACTGAGGTGACAAAGGATACGGTTTTTCCTACTAATAACATAATTACCGAAGACGTCCAACCTCCGGTTGTCCCAGTTGAAAACCAAAATCCAGTTTCCGAGCCAGTTGTTGCTCCTTTTAGCGTGCCGATGCCTAACCCGAAACCGTCGATTCCTTATCCTTCAAGGCGAAATGATGAGAAGCGCCGTGAAAACGCTAACGAACAAATTGAGAAATTCTACGAA
This sequence comes from Tanacetum coccineum, assembly GCA_026074375.1. Lineage (NCBI taxonomy): Eukaryota > Viridiplantae > Streptophyta > Magnoliopsida > Asterales > Asteraceae > Tanacetum > Tanacetum coccineum. The sequence continues at coordinate 10,028 of BQNB010056781.1, forward strand.
ATCTTTAAAGATATGAGTTTCAAAATTAGCTTCATGAATGCTTTGACTCTAATGCCTAAATTTGCTTCAACTCTTAAAGCCTTAATCGGAAATAAAGAAAAACTTAGTGAGATGGATCGAACCCCTTTGAACGAACATTGCTCGGCGGTCATACTTAACAAGTTACCTGAAAAACATAGTGACCCCGGCAGATTCCTTATTCCATGTAAATTTCCCGGAATGGATGAGTGCTTAGCCTTGGCCGATCTTGGCGCGAGCATAAATCTCATGCCATTTTTCGTGTGGAAAACGCTTAACCTTCCAACCCTGACTTCGACGTGCATGACACTAGAACTAGCGGACCGTTTGATTTCCCGACCGATCGGTATTGCTAAAGATGTCTCCGTTAAAGTTGGTGTATTCCAGTTTCCAGCCGACTTTGTGGTCGTAGATTTTAAACCAGACCTTCGAGTACCTCTAATTCTCGGGAGGTGTTTTTTTAAGACCGGTCGTGCTTTGATAGACGTGTACGAAGGTGAATTAACCCTTCGAGTGGGCAATGAGGCCATTACTTACAATCTTGATCAAACTTCGAGATACTCGGTTAATTATAATGATATGATGGCGAACTGAATCGACGTTGTTGAATTAGCTTGTGAGGAGTATTCTTAGGAAGTTCTAGGATTTTTTGACATGATCGCGAGTGGCAATCCCACTCCCGGATATGACCCGATAGTTTCAAATTCTTCTCCGACTCTCACTCTTTTCGGGGATAGTGATTTTATACTTCTCGAAGAAGCCGATGCTTTTCTTGCTCTAGCTGACGATCCAACTTCATCGAAAGTTGATGAATCTTATTATGACCTCGAGGGGGACATTCTTATTCTCGAAGCACTCCTTAATAGTGATCCTTCACCTCCTCCGAACCAAGGAAATTATTTGCCGGAAAATAGAAAGGAACTTAAAATTTGTAAAGCTAAAACTGCCAAATCTTTAATTGATGAACCTCCCGAGGTCGAACTTAAGGACTTACCGCCTCATCTCGAATATGCATTTTTGGAAGACAACAATAAGTTGCCAGTCATAATTGCTAAAGATTTGAGTGTCGATGAAAAGACCGCTCTCATAAAGGTTCTAAAGTCCTGAAAGCGAGCCATCGCTTGGAAGCTCTCCGACATAAAGGGTATTAACCCAGAATTTTGTTCTCATAAAATTCTTATGGAAGAGGACTACGAACCAGCGGTCCAACATCAAAGAAGGGTTAATCCAAAGATCCACGATGTCATTAAGAAAGAGATTGAAAAACTTTTTGACGCTGGATTAATATACCCAATCTTGGATAGTCCTTGGGTAAGCCAGTGCACTGTGTGCCAAAGAAAGGAGGGATAACTGTAGTGACCAATGATGAAAATAAATTAGTACCATCTAGACTTGTAACGGGATGGAGAGTTTGTATTGATTATCGTAAGTTGAACGAAGCCACCCGGAAATACCACTTCCCTTTGCCGTTTATGGATCAAATGCTCGAGAGACTCACAGGAAATGAATACTATTGTTTCCTCAATGGTTTCTCGGGTTACTTTCAAATACCAATCGATCCGAAAGATAAGGAGAAGACCACATTTACCTGCCCATACGGAACGTTTGCTTACCGCTGCATGTCTTTCGGCTTATGCAATGCACCAGGCACATTCCAGCGGTGTATGATGGTTATCTTCCATGATATGATTGAAAAGACGATGGAAGTTTTCATGGACGACTTTTCAGTTTTCAGAAATTCTTTCTCAACGTGCCTTTCCAATTTAGAAAAGATGCTTAAACGGTGTGAAGACACTAATTTGGCTCTAAATTGGGAAAAAGGCCATTTTATGGTGAAAGAAGGCATCGTTCTTGGACACAAAATTTCAAAGAAAGGAATAGAAGTCGACAAAGCCAAAATAGACGTCATTGCTAAATTACCTCATCCAACTACCGTCAAGGGTATTAGGAGTTTTCTCGGACATGCAGGTTTCTACCGTAGATTCATCAAGGACTTTTCAAAAATTTCTCGACCCATGACTCATCTCCTTGAGAAAAACACTCCTTTCATTTTCTCCGAAGAATGCATTCAAGCTTTTTAGATTTTAAAGAAAAAACTTACGGAAGCTCCAATTCTGATTGCCCCCGACTAGGACCAGCCCTTTGAGCTTATGTGCGATGCGAGCGACTATGCCATAGGTGCGGTTCTGGGGCAACGAATTGAGAAACACTTTAGGCCTATACATTATGCAAGCAAAACAATGACCGAGGCGGAATCGAACTACACCACAACGGAAAAGGAAATGTTAGCTGTGGTGTACGCTTTCGAAAAATTCCGGTCATACCTCATCATGAATAAAAGCATAGTGTATACGGATCATTCCGCCCTTAAATACCTCTTTAATAAGAAAGACGCCAAGGCGCGATTGCTCCGTTGGGTTCTCCTCCTTCAAGAGTTCGATTTTAAAGTAATTGATACGAAAGGAGCCGAGAACTACGCGGCCGATCATCTTTCCCGATTAGAAAACCCGTATGAAAATGTTCTCGATCCAAAGGAAATAAACGAAAATTTTCCTCTCGAAACACTTAATATGGTGACTTCTCGTGGTAACCCAAGTACCCCGTGGTTTGCCGATTATGCAAATTACTACGCGGGGAATTTCATTGTCAAAGGAATGTCAACTCAGCAGAAAGATAATTTTTTCAAAGATGTCAAACATTATTTTTGGGACGACCCTTTTCTATTCAAAACCTGTGCAGATCAAGTGATCCGGCGATGTGTTTCGGGCCAAGAAGCTGTCGACATCCTCATAGCTTGCCATAGTGGACCCAACGAGGGACATTACGGTGCCAACTACACCGCCAAAAAGGTTTTTGATTCAGGATTTTATTAGCTCACAATTTACAGAGATGCCCATGAGTTAGTCAAAAACTGTGACTCATGCAAGCGTCAGGAAAAAATTTCACAGCGTGATGAGATGCCACAAAATTCCATCTAAGTGTGTGAAATCTTTGATGTCTGGGGCATAGACTTCATGGGACCATTTCATCATCTAGAGGAAATAAATACATACTCGTAGCCGTTGATTACCTATCCAAATGGGTTGAAGCCAAGGCGCTCCCCACTAACGATGCTAGAGTTGTAGTTAAGTTTTTGAAATCTCTTTTTGCCCGATTTGGTACACCGAGAGCTATTATAAGCGATCGTGGGACCCATTTCTGTAATGATAAATTTGCTAAAGTAATGTCTAAGTATGGGGTCACTCATCGTCTTGCTACCGCTTACCACCCTCAAACGAGTGGTCAAGTCGAGGTGTCGAATCGTGGGTTAAAACGTATTTTAGAAAGGACGGTTGGAGAAAACCGTGCCTCGTGGTCCGATAGGCTTGATGACGCTCTATGGGCATTCCGTACCGCTTATAAGACACCAATTGGTTGCACCCCTTACAAGCTCGTGTATGGAAAGTCGTGTCATCTACCTATCGAATTAGAGCATAGAGCGTATTGGGCATTAAAACATGCTAATTTCGATCTTAAAACCGCGGGCGATCACCGGAAGCTGCAACTTAATGAACTTAATGAGCTTCGTGATCAAGCATACGAGAATTCTTTGATTTATAAGGAGAGGACGAAGAAGCTTCACGACTCAAAGATCAAAAACCGCATTTTCAATGTTGGTGATCAAGTCTTGCTTTTCAACTCTCGTCTAAAGATATTCTCGGGGAAGCTTAAAACCCGATGGTTCGGCCCTTTCACTATAACCGAAGTTTTTCCATATGGCACTGCCAAATTATCTCATACCGACGGATCAAACTTCAAAGTGAATTGCCACCGACTTAAGCACTACTTCGGAGGGGACACACCAACAATGGTTGTCCCGGATCTCCAGACTTTCCCTAAGGACGAATGAATTCGGATTGAGTCAAGATATGCGACTCGCCCCTCTTTCCCCCTGTTACCCAAAAACAATGCGCTTCGTGGGAGGACCCCATTCTTATCCATTTTTTATTTTCTTTTTATTTCTAATGTGTGTTGAGGAGGTTGTACTCTTACGTCTTTGTGTTTGTTGTCATTGTTTGCAGGATGAACCCAAATTTTCTGAAGTCTCTCGTGTTCGGTGTTTTATCTCGGTCCACTCGAGCTTCCTAGCCTTTGGTTGCCATTAGTTTGGGGAAATCCGATATCCTAAAGATTTTTATCGACAAAATTTATTCTTTTGCACACTTGATAATCGCTTAAGATTTTTGTTGTTACTTTCTTCATTTGATGTTATGCATTAGACTTTTGAGTTATAGTATGGGGTTTTTAGTCTTAGGCTAGTAAAACTTGAGGACAAGTTTGATTTTGTATGGGTAGTAATTTCGATATGACTTGCCTACTTTTGGCTTGTTGTTTCACTTACCCCGTTTGCAACAAAAATTTCAAAAATAAATACGAAAAATTTTAAAAATTTTAAAAATAAAATAAGTGTTTTTGTCACAATTTTGACTTTCTTGCTGGGTAGAATAAGAATAAATTTTGACCCGATCGAGCGTCTTGAGCTCTAGCTTGTTCCTTAACTTTTAGGCTAAGCATTCGCGAATCTTCGCGAAGAACGAAAAATGATAGAGTTAAGTATGAGTAGGATGCTAAACAAGGATTAGTTGGAAATCTTAAGAGCTCATGTATGTAACTTGTTGCTTTTTCTCCCATAAGCTCTTAACCGGATTAATATACGTGCTGTTTTTGGAAACTAAACTTAAATCAACAATTTTTATGTAATATATAGCAAAAATTTTAGTCTTAGTTCAATCTTATACTTGAATTTTTCAAAAAGAAGTCTTCTCTACCTTAAAAAAAATGATGATGAATGAAATAATGAAAAATTAAAAAATAGAATAATAATAAAAGCTGTGGGCTGATAAAAATTTACTACCTCTTGCCGGTTCACAGCCGATGTGGTAGTCTTTTAAAAGAAAGCCCATAGTAAGAATAAAAATCCGAGGCTGATAAAAGTTTGCTGCATGTTGCCGGCTCACAACCAATGTTGCAGCCTTCTAAAAGGTCGAGGGTTACAATTGCATAAATATTTAAGTTTAAATTAATAAATAAATAGATTTCTTTTTGTTAAATTCAAATAGGCTTTTGAACTTTGACTATTTCTATTTTAAAGCTATGCATATCCGGGAAACCTGAGAGTTTTTGAAACCTAAGGTCCGTGAGTCCCGATACTAGTCTCTGTGGGATTCATCCATTTTTAAGTCATGTTGTGTGTATTGTCTAAGGATCCTAAGAAGTTCATTGTACTGTTCCATGACCGGTCTAAAATCGACCATTTTGTAATTGTTAAAATTACTTACAAGGAATTTCTTACTAGAAGAATCCTCTGCCATGTGCTTATATTCAAGTAAATCCCACAACTCCTTAGCCGATTCAACATTCGTATATATATCAAAAAGAGAATCAGACATACCATTCAATATATGACCCCTGCATATGTAGTCATCATTCTCACACTTTTCCCTTATTAGTATCGCTTCCACTGTTGCATCTTCCACCAATTCCGGCATCGGTGTAGTCAACAAATAAACCACCTTCAACGTAGTCAACAAGAAATGCATCTTTTTCTGCCATCGCCTAAAGTCATGCCCCTCAAACTTGTCCAATTTCCCAAAGTTCGTTGTCATATCCTTCACCGTATATCCAGCCATGATCACAACAAATACTTTATACGTTTGTTAGATAATTAAGGGTGTTTATGATGTTCCTGGATATCTCTAGTGTATCGTGTTGAGTTCACTTTCCGTATAAAGTATTTCGACCCTATCAAATGCCTGGGTTGCACGAAATCTCTATCGGGATAATACACAAAGAATGACAATTTGTGTTCTAGGCACAAGAAGCACAAATCAAGAATGATAAAGGAAATTTAAGGAATTTTCGTGTGATTTTTTTTTAGACCAAAAGTTCCTGAGAATATAACAGGAAACTTAGATAATTTTTAGGAAGTTTTGGGTAGTTAAAATTGGTTAAAACTGAATTTTACCAACTGTATGACATAGACTTTACGGCGTAACACAATTTGTTAAGGCGTAAAGTATACACGCTTTTACTTGTTACGACGTAATATCACCACAGATTACGGCGTAAACCATAAGCCTTAAAACTAGAAACATGTTACGGCCTAAACTATTCCAACAAGTTACGGCGTAAACATCCCAAGGCTTAAGTCCTTAACCCAACAAGAGTTTACGGCGTAAACTCTACATATCCCATCTTGGTTTATTTCATGTTAGCTCAACGAGTGTGCACTCCACACTTCCCCAACTCGTATCTGCTCCCCCCCCCCCCCTCTCCCCCGAATAAGTAAGGCCCCGTTAGCCTGGGCGAAGATGGGGATAAAGAGTAAGAATTATACTCCACACTTCCCTAACTCGTATCCGAGCCGAACATGAAATATCATTGGTCTCTAGTAAATAATCATCACCTAAATGGCCGTCGATGACACTAAAATCACCAACAGTAGGCGCGTCGATTTCACGTTTTATGGACAAAAGGGAATTTCATGTTCAAGTCTCCGACCATGATTCTGGTTAAATTTTGAACTCATTATATATATAGTTTATGTCATTTGTGTAATTTATGTTGTCTATTTGTATGTATATTGACTCTGTCCTCTAATGTTTAGCTCTCTTGTGTTCTCAAGTTAGTGATAATGTGAGATGAAATAAAATAGCAAATCCCTTATTTTAATTAGTGGTGGTCCCATTTTACGGGATGTTATTGTTAGTTTTCATATCATGGTTTTGTGCTTTTATTGTGGGTTTACTCGTTGGCAACAAATACCCGCAGGCATGGGTATGAGCATAAAATGTACCCACCGACAGGCGAGTGGCGGGTGAGAAAAAATCATGGGTACGAGTGATGGGTTATAAGTATCCGTGCTGATTGCCGACGGGTGCCGTCCTTACGGTTAAAAAGGAAACAACGACTATAATATTGGAACCGAGGGAGTGTAAGAATTTTTTTTTTTTTTCTACTCTTTAACAAACAAAAACATCTTTTTGTATTCTTAAGATTTTTATGTTCATGATTCCAGAAATTTAAAACTATTTTTATGCCAAATAAAGTTGAATTTAATTGTTTTTCTTTGTTTAATTAGGGGCTTTGTTAAAAATGGTAACTATTATTATGGAAATATCCTTACAGAGTATATTTCATGGCTACTGGTTAAATAAGGGTTTTGTTAAATAGCAAATCCCTTATTTTAATAATTAGTGGTGGTCTCATTTTACGGGATGGTTTTGTGCTTTTATTGTGGGTTTACTCGTTGGCAATAAATACTCGCGGGCATGGGTACGAGCATAAAATGTACCCACCGACGGGCGGACGGCGGGTGAGAAAAAATCATGGGTAGGAAACAACGACTATAATATTGGAACCGAGGGAGTGTACTCTTTAACAAACAAAAACAACTTTTTGTATTCTTAACATTTTTATGTTCATGATTCCAGAAATTTAAAACTATTTTTATGCCAAATAAAGTTGAATTGTTTGTGAAATGTTAAGTTTTGGATAAAAATTAGTTCATTAACTTAACTAATTGCTTTTCTTTGTTTAATTAGGGGCTTTGTTAAAAATGGTAACTATTATTATGGAAATATCCTTACAGAGTATATTTCATGGCTACTGGTTAAATAAGGGTTTTGTATATTCAAGAAATCTGAACCTTAATTGCAATGTTTTATGTTGATTTTTATAACAGAATTTAAGAATCTTGAATTCTTGATGGTGGAAGATTACAAAAGAAAAACAAATCAGAAAGTTGTATTTTCCATGCGATTTCCTCGATTAGTCCATAGTGATGAAGATGGCCTTTGTTTAGACATGCACATGCCTGGTATGGATAGCCGCCATCTGAGTGTTTGTGTTGAAGACAACACTTTGGTTTGTGAAGGCACAAGGCCAGATGGGAAACTATACCTCCGTGAATTTGATGATTCGCCACCGAACAAGAAGTATACAAGACCTGCAGGTATTAAACCAGAGACACAATTTTGTGCAGGGACAGGGACCTACATTGGCTGGATGAGTTTACCAAAGAAGATGTATAGGCAAACTGATGTTCAGGCAACAATGAAGGAAGGTGTGTTACGAGTAACATTTCCTAACCTGACAAAAGAAGATCTCGAGGAAGTATGAATGTGGGTTGTATGTATTCTGTTCCGTTCGTGTTTTCAGTTAGTATTATCGGTTTAACTAGTGCTAATTCTATCGGATACTCTTCATGGGCTTGATATGTGATTCACCAAACAATATTGTCTTCGCTTTTGTTTATCGGTACCTATGGCTAGTTATCAGAAGTATCTTTGTTGTTTAAGTTTTTAGAAAAGCATTTCTTGATGCAGTATATGTCTTCGCTGTCATTTGACTGCTGTGAGGATTTGGTTTAGTACTCTTCTGCTGGTGTTAAATCTGTCTGATTCTCTCATAATTACTTGTTTCTATTGAGCTTGATGAAAAGACAAATTAGATTCACCAGACAAATTGTCTTTGCTTTCATCTATTAGTATGTATAGGTCATGTTATCAGGGGTATTCAAGGCTTATTATCACTATATTAACAGTCACATTTGCTGTCATTTATTAGTATCTGAGCTAGTTGTTATCATCAGAAGTATCCTTGGCAAGTTTTCTTTTTTTAAATGTGTCGACATGGTAATTCATAAGCCATTTTATGATATAGAATAAAAAAGAGTAAGATGTCAATGTCGTAAGAAAATTGTCAAACTATTAGCAAGTCTGCCTTTATATAAAAGCATGGCTTGTGACTTTATGACAACATGGATCCATGCTTAGTTGATTACTGGGTTTATTTGGTTATAGTTGGTCAGGCTTATGTGTTTGTACTAAACGAACTCAGTAAATACAACAAGGATCGAGTAAAAATAAGTAAAACACTTCATAACTACATAAGTGGCTTGTCATGTCTTCAAATTATGAAGTTTAATACTGCAAGTCTGCAACTGTTGTTGTATGCCTTTACCCAAAAAACTGTTGTTGTATGCACAATTATCTATTGAGATAGGAAGAAACGAAAAATATCAGGAACTGTCTAAACCAAAGACAACAACACTGGACCTGGTTAATGTGAACCGATTAAGTAGAAGTGTGTCTTTATTGGTCGATTTCTTGATCTCCGTGGGTTGAGTTGGGAGATGCAAAAGTAGCATGGGTGGCAACCGGTCAGCTGATTTTTCTAAGTTATGTACCAAACGGGTCAAAACGGGTCTTTGTATATTTTGGACATGTCACCACTCAACTCACCTGATCAATTACTTGGTGTTCTTCCCAATTGCCACCGCGTTACTTTCTGGCAACCGCCACCAGATATAGTTAGTCAGTGCAACCATTTGGTGTTGAGCGCCATAATCACCTTTTTACATCTGCAAACTGAATACATGACTCGACTAGCGGGATGTTACTGATAAGCATTGTTATGCCAATTTCCACAGGTCTTTGATGATCTCCAGGATCGATTCATGATCAAACAACATCATGATAATCATCATATATTAATCAGGAATTAATGAAGAACAAGAACATGGGGTTGAACCCTAAAATATAATCTGATATAATAAAATGGAGGGTTGAGTGTTTTACAGCGATTCCTAGTCTATATATAATGAATGAAACGGTGTGAATAAGAGACGTGATGGTTCAGAGAAACCAAACAACGTATCTTTTCATCCTTTAATAACCGTTTGTAACCAACTAAACCTAATGGGCCTAAATATCTAAATGTGCACGCTGTGTAAAAAAAACGAGTCCATGGCCTTTTCCTTCTTCTGGTGTGTCGTTTTCCAGTCAAACACAGGAATAACATGGTTGTTACTCCTTCACAAAGATTAAATGGATTATGTTTTTCCAACATATTCCCCCCTAATCTGTTTAATCTTTGTGTTCTTCCAATCTTCTTGTTCCTTCTCCTGGTCTTCTTCAATCTTGATGCCATGATTCATAGTATGTAGTTTGTTGTTTGCAGTCTTCATCTCTATTTGTTGAATCCTTATATCCAGGATTATGTTGCATATGTCTTTCATCCTTATTTCCAGGACCATGTACACGTCTTTAACCTTATTTCCAGGATCATGTAGACGTCTTTATCCTTATTTCCAGGATCATGTACACGTCTGAAAGATCTCTGCAAATAAAAAATCTTGGCCAAACTGTTCCATACCATCTATAAGTTTCTTCATCCGCTGCTTTTTATCCAAGGCAGATTTTCTTGAATGATGATTGAATCGTGAATTGGAGTGTTGTTTGATCCCTTGGGCTCTGATGCCACTGATAAGCATTGATATGCCGATTTCCACAGGTCTTTGATGATCTCCAGGATCGATTTATGATCAAACAACATCATGATAATCATCATATATTAATCAGGAATTAATGAAGAACAAGAACATGGGGTTGAACCCTAAAATATAATCTGATATAATAAAATGGAGGGTTGAGTGTTTTACAGCGATTCCTAATCTATATATAATGAATGAAACGGTGTGAATAAGAGACGTGATGGTTCAGAGAAACCAAACAACGTATCTTTTCATCCTTTAATAACCGTTTGTAACCAACTAAACCTAATGGGCCTAAATATCTAAATGTGCAGGCTGTGTAAAAAACGAGTCCATGGCCTTTTCCTTCTTCTGGTGTGTCGTTTTCCAGCCAAACACAGGAATAACATGGTTGTTACTCCTTCACAAAGATTAAATGGATTATGTTTTTCCAACATATTCCCCCCTAATCTGTTTAATCTTTGTGTTCTTCCAATCTTCTTGTTCCTTCTCCTGGTCTTCTCTTCTTGAATTTGTTCCATAGTATGTAGTTTGTTGTTTGCAGTCTTCATCTCTATTTGTTGAATCCTTATATCCAGGATTATGTTGCATATGTCTTTCATCCTTATTTCCAGGACCATGTACACGTCTTTAACCTTATTTCCAGGATCATGTAGACGTCTTTATCCTTATTTCCAGGATCATGTACACGTCTGAAAGATCTCTGCAAATAAAAAATCTTGGCCAAACTGTTCCATACCATCTATAAGTTTCTTCATCCGCTGCTTTTTATCCAAGGCAGATTTTCTTGAATGATGATTGAATCGTGAATTGGAGTGTTGTTTGATCCCTTGGGCTCTGATACCACTGATAAGCATTGATATGCCGATTTCCACAGGTCTTTGATGATCTCCAGGATCGATTTATGATCAAACAACATCATGATAATCATCATATATTAATCAGGAATTAATGAAGAACAAGAACATGGGGTTGAACCCTAAAATATAATCTGATATAATAAAATGGAGGGTTGAATGTTTTACAGCGATTCCTAATCTATATATAATGAATGAAACGGTGTGAATAAGAGACGTGATGGTTCAGAGAAACCAAACAACGTATCTTTTCATCCTTTAATAACCGTTTGTAACCAACTAAACCTAATGGGCCTAAATATCTAAATGTGCAGGCTGTGTAAAAAACGAGTCCATGGCCTTTTCCTTCTTCTGGTGTGTCGTTTTCCAGCCAAACACAGGAATAACATGGTTGTTACTCCTTCACAAAGATTAAATGGATTATGTTTTTCCAACATATTCCCCCCTAATCTGTTTAATCTTTGTGTTCTTCCAATCTTCTTGTTCTTGATCATCTTGAAGTTTCAATCTTCATTGGCAGTATGATGTATGCATTAGTTTGTGCTTGCCTTCCTCTTCCTCCTTGAGGGTAATTCCAAAATGCTCGACTCTTCCTTTCTCTTTTGCAGCCAACGATCCATCCATGTTACCATCTCCGTGGTAATCTTCGAAGCGCCTAATGCCTTCGTATCCTCCAGTGGGATTCCTCGATGATCTTGCTGCCTTATAATGCGAGACAAGGGCTTCCAAATAGTCAAGGTAGCATCTTTGGATCTCTATTCCATCGGATCTCATTAATCCTAGGATCTCTGCAAGCGCTCTAAATTTTCTGGCAAAAATGCATACCAAAATCTTTGAGTCTGCCTTCATCTTCCTTTTTTCAAAAAAAGCATGATCTTCTTTTCCTTCTTTTCTTCCTTTAATCTTTGTGTTCTTCCAATTGGTATCCATGTTCGCGTCTTCTTCAAAAACGCAGGTTTGATTCTTGAATGATGGTTGAATCATGAATTGTTGTGTTGCATGATCCCTTGGGCTCTGATACCATTTATTGTTCTGGCCATATGAGTAGTTCAATGGCCTTTGCCACTTTCCAGAATTGTAACTTGGTTTCTGCATTTTTCACAAGATTAAAAGAACAATCTCTAGAGGATTGGGGCTGGAACCCATTCTTAATATATTGATTTAGATATTTGAAGGTTCTCAATTGATTGACGAATTTTACCCTATATAGGCAAGTACAAATCGAGTGTGATGAAGTGTGTTGTTGTGTAGGGTTACAGGAAGAAACAAAACGACATGTCCGTTTATTTCTAATAAAGCTACTAAAAACTTTGAATTGGAATTTACTAAAGATAGATAATTAAGCTTAGAGCACCAGGTGCATTTGACTTAATTGATTTTTTTGTTAAGTTAATATTTTAATTGGCGGGTATGGTAAGTCTTAAAAAGAAGTGTTTCAGCTTTATTTATGAGAGACGGGAGTTTGGGTGTGTCACCTGATAAGGGAAGTGAAAGGGAGAAATACTAAAGTGACATGATGCGACAACTTTTTTGAGTTTTGACTTGAGTGACCGCACTCAATACTCTTATTCAACCCCTACTCCCCACAAATAATATAAAATTTTAGTTTACTGTTTTTTTTCTACTATTAAACAATAATAAAATTTTACTAATTTTGGAAGAGTTTTGGGACTATAACCCGTAAACTTTTGTGACTAACAGAAAGATACAAACAAATAAATTAAAAACGTGTGAAATAGGATGAAAAGAAAAGTGAGTGAGTGAGGGTAAAGAGGTAAACAAGAGATAAGAAAAGAAAATTCATACAGTAGTTCTTTAGCAATTATAAACCACCACTTCCTATGTCTAGCAATATTTTTATATTTATCCTTCGTCAAGAAATTTTTCATAGATGTTATTGTTACACACTTACACTTGATATATCTGCTAGAAAGTAAATAAGTAGAACTCACATTCTTTAGGAGCTCATTGAGGTCGTCCGAGAGGTTCTCAAACAACTCAACGGCAACTTTGTTAATGGAGATCTCTGGGTTAGCTTTGGTCGATATGAAGTCTACGACTTCTGATGAAACCAACTGAAACTCTCCTTTTAGAAATCGAGTTGTATAATCAACTGGACAACTGAAAGCCAAAATTTTGACCCCAGAAGGACTTGTATGGACATCATAAGTCAGACTCGTATCCGTAATTGCTTGAAAAGCTTCTAAAATGATATCTAAGTTGCAAAGAAACTTTCCCAATTCGACTTCACTGCAAAACCTGCAATATCATTATATCAAAATAAGATTTTCATTAACGGCAGTATATTATTATAATATCATGACCCATTAACGAATGTGTTCTTTTTTCTTTTTACAAAATGTTGATATAAAATGAAGCTAGCTTACATGTTGTGGCTCATTCTTCTTTTCTGATTTGTTGCATGAAACTTTTTAGTTTGGGTGTTTTTGTTGTGGATGTTAGATTAGTCGGAGCATTTTATAAAGCTCAGGAATTTGTTTTTGTATTGGTTGAAGTCTCAGCGAAACTTCGATTCTCTTTTGCAATACAAAACAAATACAAAATCGAAGTTTTGCTGAAACTTCAACCAATACAAAACAAATTCCTCAGCTTTATAAAAACAATCCTGGGACTGGGAGCAATTTCTATGAAAATTATACTCTAACTTTAGAACATTGATATGAAAAGTTAAAGAACTTGCATAGCATTGGATTCTTTTATGTTGGGTAAACATTATGAAATTTCTATTACTATATGTTATTTATATAGATATATTGGTTATTTCTAGGTAACAACATTGTATTGGGGGAAAAAACTTATGATATTTATTTCTAATTTTGTGGTTGTTGCCTGCGTATTTGTTAAAGGTAATTTTGTGCTTATTCTTGTTAAAAATTATATTCTTTTCAAATGTGGAACAACCACAAAATGCCTAAAAGCATTTTCCAGGGCCGTCTCTAAATTTATGAAATTTTTAAAGGCCCTGAGCGAAATTACATAATGAGGCCCTGCGATAAGAAACGTTATATATAAAGTGTCATCGTTTTTAAGAAATAATGCACATAATTGTTAACGGGATAAATTTTAGCGCCCTTAAAATTTTTGGGGCCCTGTGCGGTCGCCCACCTTGCACACCCTCAAAGCCGGCCCTGACATCTTCAATGAAAAAAGTCAGCTAGCTCGTAACGTGAAGACTTTATCTGAATAAAAACATGAAGACTTTTTGCAACGACTTCATTCACCAAGTCATGCATTGTTCCGGTGTGTAATTCCGATATCACATAATAAAATCTCAATACAATATAAATGTTGGGATATGTCCATATCATAAATAAATATACGACCGAAAATATGTGAGCCTATGGGGGCACACACGTAAACACAGAGGATACGTTTATTAATGTAATTAATATATTTATTGTATATTAATTATATTAATATACTTCACGAAATATTAAACGGTCTTTAATTATTACGTTAGACGTTAGATTTAATTAATAGATATTAACAAGTGAGAGACTTGTTAGTACGAAAACCAAACCCGTGAGGTGTTGGTTGAGACAAGTTGAACAAGAAAGAAAGAAAAGGGGTCCGAGTGTTGTTTCTTGTAAACTTGAGGATGTGTTGTATTATGACTTGGAGACCAAGTAATTATGTTATATAATGAATGGTTCATTAATAACTTAAGATAGATACACGCATGATTAAAAACCTCGAATACCTACGATGTCAAAAGTTTATATGCATGAATCACATGCATGTAAATACTTATATACGCATGCATAAATATCAGATTATATATATGCATGAATATTAATTCTTTCCATCTTGATCTTGACCATATGCGAATATACCTTTTAAGGTTTAGCTCGTTGGTTTAATATAAAACAAGAACACCGTGTTCGGTTGTTTTATTGGTGAAGGAAGGACTAGCATCCTATCGTATCTCAGTGACGTGTAGTGTATGCACACCATAGAGGTTATCTACTTTGATAACTTTATTAGTTTGCGTGGTATTCTATTTATACACACGCGTATATTCAAGAAGGTGGTTTCATTTATTGCTAAAAGGTACACACTTCTTGATCCCTTTGTTAATTACATATTCTATACGTGTTTATCTTTTCCGCTGCGTACTCGTGATATATTTAATGGTTAAATAGATGTAAAAACCAAACAGTGGCATCACGAGCCATCGTATAGAATTTGTAGTTTACAAAGTAATAAAAATTTGGACAACTTAAGATTCTTTATTAATTTTTAAGCCCTTTGGGCGTTTTATGCATAAAGATTCGATCTTTGTGCATCAAGATTCAATCTTTATTGATTATTAAAATTATTTAGACGATAATTCTAGGTTGTTATAAAATTTTTGAATAAAACTTGATGCGTTTATTGTTTAATTGAATCAGTGTTTATGTTTTAAAATTAATTGTTAATTCGGCATCCATAATAAATACATGCAATTTATCATGGAGGGATATTGTGATATAAATCTTGTTAATTGTTAAATAAGAAGTGTTTATGCAAATATGATGATCAAGAATTAAAAAACATAGACATTAATTTATGTCGTTTCGTATCCACGACTGTAAACTAGCTACGGAAGAATGTAGCTTTCGTCTTCGCATGGGGTCCTAAAGTTGTTTAACTCTTTTATGTTGTGCTCTGTGGTCTATATTTTGTATTATGGCTTCGCAAATCGATTATTATCGATGGATGTGGCGGGGTTTTTAGGACGTAGGAGCTCGTTTTTATGAATATATACTTGTTTTAATTATAGTTAATTTGGATCAAATTAGATTTTTGCTATGACTTAATTGTTTAAGTGTTATCTTTTGAAATAAGTGTTATATGTTATTGTTTGTGTTTCATGTTATTACTATTTTTAAGTTTGTCTTGGTGAGATAATATAAAAGGGTTTTTCGGAAAACAAACGATAAGCATGTACTAATGATTTATCCGATAATAGATTTATAATGGTAATATCTATGCAAAAGCTCAAGAAAGTGGATTCGGCTTTACATCCGATATAAAAATCTTCCATGACTAGACAGCATTTTATAGTTTGTAATGTTATTTCCTTTAAAATTAAAGTTTTATTTTTATAATGACGTATTTTGCAAAAGGTACTATATATGTTGCAAGGACATGGTTACGGGGAGTCTCATCATAGGACGCTTCGGTTCTTGTAAGACTACTTACCCTATAATACCTGATTCGTTGTAGTTTCCTTACTATGCATACTATGTAGGATAGTCGCGACATGGTCTAGGGTTTGAATGATTTTTAATCATTCTTTGAATCTTTTCCGCGATAAAAGGTAAATCTTTATATTTAAAGATATTTTTTTTTCCGTTGGAATCGTCAATTTAAGGTCTCACTATTTATGTATAAGTTACGATGATAATAGGTGTACCGTAATAATAACTTAAATGAGATATAAAGTTTTTATTAAACTCTAATATACTGACAGATGTATGCATGCTTTCTTCGTATTATTTGACACGTCAAATAATAATACCATTTTTCAAACTAAGTTGTTGCCATCAATTTGTAAATAATACATGTAATTGCTCTTTTACTATGCCGTGAGGCCCTGTTGTGTAGATTTGCAGTCCCTCAAGGTGATGATAACGCTTTTCCGTGGACGGTGAGTGTTACATACTCACAGTTTTTGAGTTGGACGACTTTATCGTTGTTGTGGTTAGACCTATTAATAAACACGCGGCATAAGATGGGCTGAAACATGCTTACTAGATATTTATTGTAATAAAAGTAAGTCCCATATAGGTTAGGAGTTGCAATAGTGTGAATTATCAATCGTTGATTACCTTTTGAATACACCATCACTAGCAGATCAACTGATGTGGTGGGGGTATGTCAAGTTGGGTCATAACCTTAGGAAATTAATTGTTTATCTGAATAAACGTGGGTAGTTAATTGCGCCTATCAAGAGTATTATCGAAAATCTAACTTATGAATTTTGCGATGTTATTATAATAGTATTAATGCAACGATAATAAAAAACCGGCTAACAATGGTTTGTTTCTTATCAAAGAAGTCAAACCGAGACTACTTTCCTTGTAGGAAATGGAGACTCATTCCATCTTTCTTGCTCCGGGAAAGTTATCATAGGGAACAGTAGGAATTGTGCCCTAATGTAATCAACTATTCGACAATAGCCTTAAAAGATAAGTATATTGCATGCTTATATTTTCATATACGATGTCATGGTGATTATTTCGATAAGTTATAAAGACATATAGATAATAGAGAATATGTTCTTAAAGCATATCAAAATGGTTTCATCTTAATGTAGAGATGTATTTAGAGAGTTCGTGATTAGGAAAAATACCATTATACCGTAAAATGGTAAATGGCAAACTAGGATAATTATATCTAGTTGTTTGTCTTAATCAAAATTAAGGAGAAGTTGCACTGGCTCTAATTTTTCGATGGTTAATCGAATAGCATTGATGGATAGTCATCTTCTGATAGTAGAACTTTGAAAACCAAGTAAATGCTGCGCGCTACTATCTTTAAGATTTCAAAGAGAGTTGCAGTAAAAGTAAATAGATCTTATTTCGCTAGCGTCGCTCGCTGGTGTACGTCGAACACTTGCAATGTTGTCAAATCCAGGCGGAGCATCCGATTTATGCTTCGTGAATTTAAGACATTCATGTGATGCTGTCGAATTCAGTTGGAGCTACAAGGTTCTTTATCTTTGTAGTAACCTAGATTATTTCTTGTTTATCTTGAGATAATATATAATTTTCTGACTATAGATACTTATGTTTTTAAGGATAGTCAAGTGTTGTTTCTTGTTAAACAAAGTGGTTCAATATCTACTTGTAACGCTAATATCTGTGACACTATCATATTGTCCACATAAACAAACGAACATCGTGTTGTTTGATTATGGTTATGATGTTGTGCCTATGCTCAAGTGGGTAAATCCTTTTATTGTGTGCAAGTACAACACATGACTAATAACAATATGATTTAAGGTTCCTCTTGACGTAAGTCAAGAAATCAATATGCCGAGGATATGAATTAAAGAGCTATTTCAAGTATAATGATTATGTGTTTTTGAAATGTCTAAAATAATGAAGTAATCTTAATTGATAGACCAGTTCAAGTAAAAGGTTTATGTGCTCTTGGAATGTCCCAAATAATGAAGTATCTTGATTAAACTTGAATTTTTTACTAAGTCAAGAGTTGGCGTCAGATTTAGACTTTAGTTCAATATGTTTTATGTTTAATGTAAATTAATAAACACTAGGTCGTTATTCGTTAAAAGGACTCTTATTACATACTGTAAGTTTATATCTTCCTTGCTATTCATGAACAAAAGTCCTTTGAATTGTTCAAAATGAAAAGTAATGTATTATTTAAATGGATAGAGTTCTTGAACTAGTTAAAGCCGTTTTATACATTATTGCATGCAAATAGGTTTTTAATATTTTATTTCAAATTTGGTTTGACACAAATTGATAAGTTTGTGACCTAAAAAAGTATTTAGTTATTCTAAAAGATTGTGATAAAGTCTCACAATAAAATTACTCATAGAATACCACAAATTCATGGTATGTCTAGAGTGTTGAATCAAATTCTTTGAAATTATTTGATTTTGATAACTTAAATATTTTACCTCCAAAATCTCTCAAGGTTTGAAATTGAGTATGTCTTATATATACTCAATAAGACTCCAACCTAGAAGGTTAATAAGACGTAATCATGATTATGGAATGTGATGATTCACATTGTCTTTTAAATAGAAGTTTGGGATTTGGTTAAAAATTCTTATGAAGAGTGATATTAACAAACTAGATTCAGCAACTATCAATGTATCTTGTAATGTCCCAAAAGAGAACAAATTATTGTTACTCTACATGCTAAGTAATTATAGAAGAGTCTTTAATTACAAAAAGCAAGTGGGAGCGTTTTAGATCTGGAAGAGATATAAAATACAAAATACATAACCTTCTGAACACACTAGTGAATATCATATCGAGGCTTTAAATGTTAAACCTTATAATGATATATTTTTCGTTCATAGATCCGCAAGGATACCTCAAATACTTGATTGATAAATGTTATATCAGTATTGAGGAATATGAGTCACAGGGTCATGGTGAACCTGTTAAAGATGCATTATTGAATTTTGAATTTGGTATCATGGTAAAACCATTAAGATGCATTGTTGAATTTTGAATTTGATAAAGACTCGAGCTTATGAATTGTATGATGCTGTCCACAAGATAATCAATTTTGAAAATTGATTGATCTTTAACTAAAACAGTTAGACTGTGAAGTTATAATGAGTTTCCTCAAAGAGAAGAAAAACCCAAGTGGTAATGTTCTAGGTATCAAACTCATATGGACAATGTTGTACACATATTTGATGCATGCATTATGATAGAATTTTAATCATACTCAAGCAATTGATTGTGATTAATTTTCTCTATATGCGTATTATTATATAAGATGTTTGAATGTCATACTAGTGTTCATATAAGATGGAAATGATGACTAATGGAATTTTATTTTAAAACTCTTCTTTTGAATGATTACTATTGCGAGGATCGAAGAGTAATCAATAGGAATTCATATAACTTTATGAGTGTTTACGAGCGTCGCAGAAATCCAAGAATGGATTTTTGCAAGATCTAGGAGATAATCTTATGTTATTGTAAATAAGATAACTCCTCGAGTATTCTAAAAGCTAAGTGGGGCGTATTATGTTCAGGTTTCCTTCACTGGAAAGTTTTGATTGTTAAATTGTACAACTTTGAAATTTGTTCATTGCTATGAAACATATGCGGTATAATATTCTAACTCTATTTGACATACCATTTAGAAGTCTTATTAGATGCATATCTGTGATAAGATGGACATGAATGAAATTTAAGTTGGATAAAGGATTCAATTATGTAATCATATTGTTGTACGGAAAATAGTTGTATCATGCATAAATGCAAGGGTGATTTGACACATTGGTATTTATCGAAAGTTATTAGATAATTATTGAATTGAATACCTTAATGGAATATGTTTGGGGAATTTGGAATTCATTCCTAGATTAAGGATTTGTCCCATAGTTAATGAAAAATCTAAGGTATATATGCAAACAATTTATTGTGGCAAATTAAACCCAGATGAACTTGGAGTTCATGAGATGCCATCATTTTTAGAGAGAATATTCATCGTTTACGGATTTTAAAAGGCATGGGGATGTTTTTGTACACGGATGCTAAATCTAATTGAGATGACACTCAATACTAGTCATGGTATGATTTCATTTTTTGATGACCATGTATTTCACTTGTTTGTTTCCAATTTTTCTTTTGAACTTAGTTGTGCTCTAGTTGCATTATACATTAAAGAATAAGAATGCTTTACACTTTTGGAAGTGGTGAAAGATGATTGTTTTCAATAGTTGATGAGATATAGTGTGTCAATATTAAGATATGTGGATATACACGTATAAACATTCATCATAGATTTTCAAGACTTACGATTGAATTATTTGATATAAGTAGATTCTCAAATTCAGAAGATCTAAAGTAGTTGGAATTTATGAAATCTATGCCATTGGCAGCAAGTACGATCGTCGTATCTTTGAGGCGTGATTCTGTCAACTAGATATTATCATGCATTTGATCTATTTAGTATTTGGATAAGGGATATTAGACAATTTTATTAATGATAATGATACGTGGTATGAAGCTATATTTAATATAAATTGTGTCCTATATTTGTATGTTTAAATCCATGAATAATAATAGTTATTATTCTAAATTTAATCTGTTGTCGATTGAACAATATGGAATATTGTTAAATTAAGACAAATCTGAGTGATTGGTGATATTATAGATATTAACGAATGTGTCCATAAACTCACATGATATTCATAGATGAATATTGGATCTTCACCAAACACACAGATTTTACTTTATGGATCTTGGCGTCATTAAGTAAATCTTGTAAGTGATTTTAATTTACTAAATCCTTAGACTTGAGATGCAAGTAGGTTTAGCATATGTGGATATTCCTTCTAGATATAGTTTAAGTTATCCTGAATAAGGTAACTAATAAGGGCTATGTCAGAATGGTTTATGCTACATGATGACTAGACACTTGTAGTCAATAAAGAATTTGTTCCTTCAATAGTTGAAGTATGATACCACTGGGCCCCTCGTAGGGTTAATCAGATGTATGTGTGGCCGCACCTAAAAACTCAGGTAGATATGTCTCAATGATTTTTGGTAATCTAGATTAATCATATATACGAGAAACAGAATCGTTAATTAATGGAATGACTATTGATCCGTATCCATTTTTAACACGGCATCAGAAACAAAGGGATTGTAAATACTTAAATTATTTAACTATGACTTTACGAAAGTACACTCAGGTATTTCTGGGAGCATTGACGTGCTGCTAGACGCTTACCAATGTTGTTATGTTTATTTGTGACATGTCCAAGTAGGAGCTGTTGGGATATGTCCATATCATAAATAATATACGACCGAAAAATGAAAATATGTGAGGGGGGGGGGGCCCCCCCCCCCTTTTGGGGGAACACGTAAACCAGAGGATACGTTTATTTAATGTAATTAATTTATTTTATTGTTGTATTATATTATATTAATATAATTCACGCTCAACTATTAAACGATCTTTAATTATTACGTTAGACTGTTAGATTTATCTCTTAATAGATATTAAAACAAGTTGAGAGACCTAGTTAGTACAAAAACCAACCCGTGAGGTGTTGGCGCTTTGAGACAAGTCTTGAACAAGAGAAGAAAAGAAAAGGGGTCCGAATGTGTTGTTTCTCTGTTAACATTGAGGACTGTTGATGTATTAGACTGGAGACCAAGTATATCTTGTTATATAATGACTCGCCGCGCGCGCATTAATAACTTAAGATAGATACACGTCATGATTAAAAACCTCGATACCTACGATGTCAAAAAGTTAGATGCAGATGAATCACAGCATGTAAATACTTATATACGATGCACTAAATATCAGATTATATATATTCATGAATACGCGATGCGCTTTCCATGATGTGTGATCTTGACCATATCGCAGAGATTGACCTTTTAAGGTTAGCTTCGGTCTGGCCTTTAATATAAAACAAGAACACCGTGTTCGGTTGTTTTATTGGTGAAGGAAGGACTAGCATCCTATCGTATCTCAGTGACGTGTAGTGTATGCACACCATAGAGGTTATCTACTTTGATAACTTTATTAGTTTGCGTGGTATTCTATTTATACACACGCGTATATTCAAGAAGGTGGTTTCATTTATTGCTAAAAGGTACACACTTCTTGATCCCTTTGTTAATTACATATTCTATACGTGTTTATCTTTTCCGCTGCGTACTCGTGATATATTTAATGGTTAAATAGATGTAAAAACCCAACAATAAATACAAGTATAATGACTATACAGGTTGACCCAATACAAATATTTCATTAACAGCTTTTCGCCGCAGTTAGAGCGGGAGAACAACGAACGCTCAAACCGGGGCGAAACTCATCAAATAGAGCAGACAGAAGACCCTTACAGAAGATACCGGCATACTAATAGCGTGAAGAAACATGTAAAACGCAATACTAATGAAGAATGGTCGTCACTTCAAAAGCTAACAGTTATAACAACGAACGTTGAACCAGTATTGGGAGTGATTTGTTAGAGAAACTCACTGAAAGACACAAAAGGAAGATGCTAATATGCGTACGCGTTGGCTCTTAAATGGACACAACTATAAAAGGATGTTCAAGCCACTAGACATAGCCAACTTTTACTAAAAGGGAAATCGGATCTACATGAAAAAATGTTTTAACCACTATACCAAATTAAAATTACTGAAGCTATCAATAGAAAGTGGAAAGGAAAAATCTCCAAGTGATGGCACCAATTACAGCGATGGTAGGGTATGCACGTGGTGCATACCCTATGAATTCTCGGTGTAGTGTAAATTTTTTTAAGTTTTGGACTTTTGCTAATCGATTTACAAAGAGTGCATACCCTGTGAAAATGAGAGGCATACCTAATCGAGCTTACCATTGTTGAACTCTTTAAATGATCAAGTAGAGAAACTTAAAATGTAAGAAACTGAATGATGAATAACCGGAGTTGTCGAATAGGAATAGGTTTGCCTCTATATTGAGAAGGAAGAAGGTGAATAGCATGAATATAAATTAGGCCCAGTTTAGGTGCAAATTTACCCACTTATAAATTTTAAGGCCCAACTCAATTCCTGTTACAACTTTCTTTTTAACTTTTTCTCTGTGTTATGTATTTTAGCTATATATGCATTAAAACCTAGGTTATATAGATAGTATGAAGTGTGGTGTGGCGACATGGCCAAGCCTCACGTCTTAGGAGCCATGACGAGTCATGACGTTTTTTAAGGCGTGAATTAAAGCGACACAAAATATGAAAATATATATAAATTTATATATTTGTATCATATTTCAAATGATTTTATCGAAATTGAATTTAAAAAAGCCTCAACGCATCATGTTTTATCGCGTATTATCACGTTTTTTCACTTCTTATCCCACGTCACGCCTTAAGCCTTGGTCTATTGCATAGCGTGAAGGTCACGTCTCACGCCTTTGCGAGGCCTTAGCGGCGCCATGATGGGCCTTTTAGAACCCTGATCAAAACATTAGGATTTATTTATTTAGGAATAAACTTTTGGTTGTGATATAAGATTTAGCATTAAAAGCTGTTTTTTACTTTCTGTTATAAACGAGGCTTTCAGCCTGCGCTCTGCAGCGGGGCGCGAGCTTTGACGTTTGTTAATGGTGATTGGGTTTGCAAATTTGTTAAACCTGTGTAGCATATAAAGTTATTGTAACGAAGTAAACACGATATCAAGAACATCCGACGATGTATAACTTCATCAACATCAAATAAGAGCAAATGAAGTGAGAAAGAGATCTGCATGAATTAAATGGTTGTAGGTGAAAGAAGATATGACCCAAGAAATAATAAAAGTCACTCCAGCTACAAATATTTCAAATCCACACACAATACTAATCACGTTACCAAAAAAAATTGTATAGCAGAAAACGCTGCAGCACTGGGCAACACAGATCCACACCCCAACATTTGGAAGCACACGAAACATCCTATGAGCATCTACAACTCTTCATATTACTAAACGCCTCCGCAATTTGCGCCCAAGGTTTGAATGCTTTTGAGACGGGTTGTCAAATGCAAGGAACCTGGTAAGGGAGCGAAATATGTAGACAATTATGATCAGTCGATTTAAAATTTGAGCAAGAGAATTTGGAAGCAATTTATACCTTTATTATGAACGCACCTTAGCAAAACATCGCTTGTATCCAGATACTGTTTATACCATCTTCTTCGTGCAGCTTCAATGCTTTATGATATTGCAACATCCCACGAACTGTTGAGAAAATAAAGATGTGGTGAGCTTTTTGTCCTCATAATGCAAAAGGATTTGAATCCTAGTTTGTAAAAAATATTGATGCAGTTTTATTATCAAATCTAATAAATCTAATTTGATGAACGTTAAACCTATAACATCATGTTCAAAAATGCCAGGTAGGATGATGCATGGATTTTCAGGCCTACTTTTGCATAGGAACTAACCTATACCATACTGTGTAGGATGCCAAGTGGCCACCAATTTGGTGACATGCTAAGTCTAAACTGATGAATGGTAACTCTATAACATACTGTGCAGAATGCCAGGTGGATTTATGCATGTATTCTATGCTGTTTTTCATGTCTATTTATATGGAAGTTGTCTCATACTTTTTTTATTCTCGTAGTTTTCTTACACCTAAAAATGGTTGTTTCTTTACCTTTGCTTGAAGAGCTGGCACGCGCTATTGAGTCGGATGTGACAAAAGATAAGTTGATAGTGCTGTTTGAAAGAGAGGTTGCTAAAGATGTTAAGAAAATTATGAACTTTCGTTGACTGTCAGTGAGTTAAGGGCAATTGTTAGGAGGAGGGATGTGTATATTGTTGAGCTCAGGTTGTATAGGAGTTGTGACGATACTGATGTGTCGTTGTGCGTAGGTATTATTTGTTATCAAGTTTTACTATTTATATTTTGCTGACTAAACCTAAAACAACACTAACGGGCACTGTACCCGATCTGATGTAGATTCGTTGGTAAGTAGGGTGTCGATCACTAAGAGCGAGAACGTTAATGCTTAATTATCAGTATTTTAGTTATCTAAGTTAGACCTAAGTTATACCTAAGTTAAACCTAAACTAATGGTAAAAGGGGGGTTTTCAGCCTGAGAGACTGGCACGAGTTTGGGTTTACCTAGACTGAGATAGGGCAAATAACACACACAAATTTGATAGTTAGAAGATAGAGAAGCGGTCAAGCCTTATGTAAGGAAAATGTATTAACCATGTTTAGTCAAATATAATGCTAGTTTTAGTTTATAAGTGCAATGATTGTCCTGTCTCATTGTTATATCATTCCTAGACTTAGGCGGTACTTCTTCCTAAGACCTAGACTTGGCAATTCTGTCACAATGAACCAAATCCGCATAAATCTCTCTGCGGTTGCTTATAATCTATCTTATGAGACAATAATGGTGATCTTATCGAATCCTAGCTCAACGAGACTTTACTAACTTACCGCTTAACGGCTCTTTATATAATAGTAGTCCACTTGTCCAATCTTTACCCAAGGAATCAGAACGCCACTTGTTGATCCTAGGTCACCTGCTAGTCCAACTTGTTCACTAAACCATGAATAAAGACAACACGTTACTTGTGATCCTATTGCT
>BQNB010056782.1:0-38518 GCA_026074375.1 Tanacetum coccineum
CTAAGCTCATGACACTGAAGCTCGACATAAATATATTGCAATATAAAATTGCTAGCATTGCCCGTATTGATGTTCTAACCCAGAACATCCCTCGTCCGACATGGTATACGTTTGTTGTCCGGCAAACCGGCACATTGAGCATGACTCACCCGAACGGGGATGTTAATCCCAATAGATCTATTTATAACATTCGCACTTACCCTCCAGGTAATTAACCAGTTCATGATAATGGGCTCCTTTAGGTTATCGTAAGTTAGGCAACACGTAATCATAATATAAAATTTCCCACTTATGTCCAATTGTAAAACAAAGCATGTTCTCACCCCAAAACTTATAAATCAATATAAAATGTAAAACATGAGGCTATGAACTCACCTCAAGTGAGTTAATCCGATAATGTATATCACAAATGAAAATGCTTCACGAATACGCCCGAATGCAACCTAAATAATTATAGGTCGGATGAGTACCAAGTACTTTGATTAACAACTCCCATATATAATCCTATATAATTGAAAAAAAAAACGCGAGGCTATGAACTCACCTCGATGATGAAGAACGATTGGTAGAAATGCACATATTAAGCACAACACAAACAGAAACCAGAACGGCTCGACCAAGGAGTTGCGGTTTATCTTAACGGCTATGACCCACTAGCCTAGGTTAATGAATTGGGTTTTTCGATGGATGATTACATCAACGCGACACGTTGATAAAAGATTTAGATTCCAAGTTGTAATAGTTTGGTGGTTGGTTAAATAAAATAAATCGAAAATAAACGCAAAGTGTGTAATATATTCCGTATATATTACATCATTAAAAATGATCAAGTGTATAATTCACATCGTGAATTATGTAACAAGATACACACCCAAAAGAATAACCCGAAGCGTATTTAGTACACGACATGTGTTACATCTAAAAGATGACAATTAGATTAAAAAGGTTTAATTATATAATACTTTCCAAGAATTATATAAGAAAGATGACAAAAATAAAGGAAACTGAATAATTTGACACGTTGTAAGAAATCATCACTTAAATTGATAAAAAGTTCTTAGTATAAAAGTAAACGTACGTTTTAAAGTTTCAAATTATATAAACGATGTTTCTAAAACTTTTACAAAAGCTATGACCTTGTCTTTTAGTTAGGAATTTTTAAAATATTATTTTATAAATTAGTATTTCGTTCCTTTGACTGTTCTTAGTTAAAATGGTTGCCTCATTTGTAAAAGTATATTTTTCGTTTATTCGTCGGTTTATTATATAATTACAATTTAAGAATCTTAAAACTATATAACTTTGTCATTTTTATCGAGTTTCTAAAATAATAGAAGTTAAAATGGAAGAAACTAAGTATAGTGATTTTTCGTCATGACCTTTTCATTTATAAGATATTTTCCATATTAACGAATGTTAATTATTTTTCCCCTCAATTAAATCAATCCATGTTGCAAACATGCTCATTTTTCAATCTATATCTAGTAAGACCAAATAATAACCAAACATACTCCTTATCGTTATTATAAATACAAAAACGAAGATAATAACAAAGTATTTATTCAACCATTTAAACCACCATTTATATCAAGATTTTATATTTATAAATTCTTAAAATATATTTATTGGTTTATTATTATTATTAAAACCATACGCACCCTTTGTACTTGTCTGTTAAACCGAACGCACCCTTAGCGTATTTCTGTCCAACCAAACGCATCCCAGGTCGGTTTGTGCTAAACCAAATCGCACCATATTCATGTATTTAAATCAAAACCAAAACGCACCCTAGCTGGTATAATACCAGACGTACCCTCTTCGTGTGAAAACACCAACCAACGCACTCCCTCGTGGTGCAACCCATAAACCCAACGCACCCTTGTGCGGGGCTATCCCGAACCCAACGCACCATTTGGTGCTTATTTTACAAACCAACCGCACCCTAGGTGCTCTTGAAATCAAACCAACCACACCCTTTTGGTAAGAATACAACCAAACGCAGCCCTTATGGCTGTTTTAACAGCCAAACGCACCGTACTCGGTGCCGAGACAAACCAAACGCAGCCTAGCTGCTGACCCGGACCCAAACGCACCCCTTTGGTGCGGTTTTATCAACCACCCGTACCCTACGATGGTGCACAGCCAAACCAAACCCCCCTTGCTGCCATTGAATCCAACGCACCCTAGTGGTGCTTTCTGCCACCCAAACGCACCCTATTGGTGCAAATATCAAACCAACGCACCCTCCTTGATTCTTGACACAAACCAAACGCTACCCTAATCTAGTGACCGAACCAACCGGTGTAACACTAAACCGAACGCACCCTTATGGGGCATAAATCAAACCGAACGCACCCCGGCTGGTGCAAAATCAAACGCACCCCTTCGTGCGTTTACACAGTCGACCCATCGCACCCATTGGTTGTTTATACAAAAACACACGCACCCTTGGTGACATGGCTGTAGTGGTAGCGAGGTGGAGATGGTGCGGCTGTTGGCGGTGGTGGCGCGTGGGAGTGACGAAACAAAGATGATGGTGGCTGTGGCGTGGGCAGCGGTGGTGATGATGAGATGGTGGTGTGCGTGGTGGTGATGGAGAGGAGCGTGACGGCGAGTGGTGTTGTAGATCGGATGGCGGGGAACATTTTTGGACTTGGCCGGAAAACTCGCAGAAAAAGTTTTCGGCGGCGGCCAGTGGCTGCCAAAAATATATGAGAGAAAGATGGTCATGTGTGTGTGTTTATATAAGATAAAATGAAAAAAAATGTATAAAACTTTTTATATATATTAAAAGTTTTAATGAAAAGTGGCAACTTTAAATAGATGGGGGTCATTGTGTAAATTTTTAATATAGTTTTGATAAAAAGCGGTTCGGGACTCGTTTGAGCGACTTAACGGATGATTCAAGGCACGAAACTTGCGCCATTGTTTTCCAAATCATTTTCCCATAAAAACGAGTATTTACTTGATAACATTTATAAAAATAATTGTTATTCATTTGGAAACCCGGTTATATCTTGTCCGAAAGTAAAAACAAAAATAAATTTTTAACCTGAATATTTGCGTTATCAACAAACGTTTTTGAATAAAATGATGACTAATTTATTAAATATTTTTATTTAATAAAAAATGTTAATTAAATATAATTTAATTATTTTCTTGTTTCTATATCTTGCGAGGCATTTCAGTCACTTTTTGATTGTTTTCGGGTCTCGTTCAAAACTAAAAAGTTGTCAGGAATGTCGTTTTACATCAAATTGCTTTAGAGTCCGAGTTGTGAAAACGTGATTTAGTGGCTCGTTTTTGATAAATCAACTTAGGAATAACATATATCTCTTTTAAATATGTTCAGAAAAATCACTGGTTACGCGGTAATCGCTTTTATGTGACAATAAAAGGCCAAAAGTGAAAAAGTCAAATCGGACCTGAAAAGTCAAAGGTCAAAATAGTCCTTTAAAATTCTGAAAATTACCGGATGTTACAGTAGTTGTGCTTATTATGTTTGCTTTTTTGCCTATGTAACGGGCTGAGATGTGAGACTCACCCACACACTTTGTACCGAATCACTTTTTTGGAGTAATACATTTACCGGGGAAACCTTTTACCCAAAAAAAAAATACAAATCTTTTACTAATCTTCCTATTGTAACCCTGTCCGAAATATCATTTGACGTGGCATTAGATTAATACACTCTTCCCGTTTTATTTTTTTGCCAATGTGATATTTAGCCCTTACACTTTATTTTTTTTAACATTTTCCACCCTTTAACCCTTTATTTAATAACTATTTACACTTTATTTTTCCTCAATTTCCCCAACGGTCGAAAAAATCATAAACCCTAAATCATGGCATCTTGGTCTTCATCAGAATCCCGATTAATTGGTGGTAAGATTGGACACTTTTATAAATGTGAGCGTCGATTAACAATACAAACGGCAACAACAAGGAAGAATTCGGGTAAGCGATTTGTATCATGCTCTGTTTGTGGTGTTTATGATTTTTCAGATGATGATCTTCTAAGTGAATACTACAAAGAGTTGTTGTGTGGAATGTATCAAAAGCATAAACGATTAAAAAAGAATGTGGATTATGAACAATTGATTGATGTTCTTGCTATGGACAAGTCAATGTTGGAAGAAGAGTTGAGTGTTACAAAGTCAAAGCTAAAATTGTATGATAGGTTGTTTTTCATCATGTTAGGATCTTTCTTAGTCATTTGTGTTGGATTTGGTATGATAATAGCCAAGTAATGTAATGGTTTCTTTTCAGTTAATGAAAATCTATCAACGTATGATGTTTTGATGTTAACTGTTTTGTTTTTAATGGTTAAGTGTTATGTTCATGATGATAATTGTTATGTTTGGAATGTTCATGGTTCAGTTCATGATATGCAAATGAGAATGCAATATGGAATGCAAATGAGAATAACATAGAATGCAATCTGCAAATGAGAATGCAGAATGAAAATGTGCATGATGGAATGAAAATGAGAATAACATAGAATGCAATATGCAAATGAGAATGCAGAATGCAAATGTTCGAGTATGTGTCTCTATATACCTGTTGTGCTTAAGTCCTTTGGATGAGAAATCATCTCACAAATTATGGCTTCCACTTTGATAATACCAATGTATTGTGACTCAAAGGCAGCCATAGCCATCTCGTGCAACCTAGTACAACATTCCCGCACAAAGCATATCGCAGTCCGATACCACTTCATCAAGAAACAGGTAGAAAATGGTATTGTCGAATTATACTTTGTCTGAATAGATTACCAGTTAGCCGACTTGTTTACGAAAGCTCTTTCAAAAGAAAGGTTTGAGTACCTAGTTGGATGACTCGGTATGAGATGTTTGTCTCCAGCAGAACAAGAGGTTTTGGTAAAGGAAAATGATTGAATCATATCAAACATCAACCTTGTATATAACTATTCAAAAATCAAATACAAAAATATAAAACCAAGAAAAACAAAATATAAAATCAGAAATTTTTCAAAAATATCAAAAAGAATCTTCTCGACATGTCTCTTGGAATCGATAATATTTATGTACCTACAAATGTCGATTAACATTGACACGGGTGTGTAAATAAAGTTTGAGCAAGAGTTTTGAAAGCTTTAAAACATGTCATTTCTAATTTTCTTAATGGCTTGTAATCACTTTCAGATTGCAACCCGGATCGAAATGTCAAAGGAGAATGTGAAATACACACATTTATCCTTAACAACGAGAAATTCACAAATTCTCGGACTTGAAATGACACAAGAATAACACGTCAATTCAAAACATTCAAAGTCTTTAGAGTTCAAGTAACAATGGTTTTCAAAACTTTTGAACACAATTTTTTAAGAGTGCTTTAAATGTCACTTCATGTGATATCTTTCACATGTATTTCATAAATTTCATAACATTTGGTATCTTTCAAAATTGTGTGTTCAACACTTCCTTCTCATGAAACTTTTAAAAGTAGTTTTATTTATATAGCGGTTCAATTTTTGCGGGGGAGCTTTTAGAACCAAGTTTTCATGTTTGTAGACACATTCTCAAATAACGTCTATTTTATAGCATCATTTATCCCACGATATGAACCCATTTTATATAGTTATTGCAAAGAATTGTTACTTAATCGTTTATATTTGAGAATTTCAGTAATTATGGAGTAATTGATGAAAGATAGCAAGGTCTTAGAAATCATAAAAAACCTGCGTTAGCGCTTAGTGACCATAATCCGGTTTTAGGATAGAAACACCCAGATGACATCTAAATAATTCGTATGTTATAGCATCATTTATCCAAACATATGTAACCCATTTATATAGTTATTGCGAAATTATTGTTACTTAAAATCTGGTATTTATGAAATTGTGCCGGGCAGATATTATGAGTAATTGAATGAAAGATAGCAAAAGGCTCGCATTCTAAGCTAAATGAAGATAGTTTGAAAGATTACTGTGTCTGAAGACCAATACCGCGTATCCATCATGGAAGATACGGCGTATCCTCCTTCTCACTAAACACCAAAGACCAAGACAAAAGAAATGAAGATCAATACGTCTATCCAGAGGATTCAATACAGCCGTAATTCAAGAGTTAGCCAGGAATTATATAAATATTCTGAAGATATCTTAACTGGTCCCTACTCTAAGAAATCCCTAATACCCGTATCTAAATACATGGATACGCGTAACCAAACCACTTCCCAGACCTTATAATTATAAAACTAAAAAACAGTTTTAAGGCGTGCTGAACTCATATTCGTAATACCTAAACACAAAAGATCCCAATTTTCAGAGGGAGAAAAGAGTAGAATAGGTTAAGCAACGCAATTCAATTCCCCTATAGGAGACATCGTGTAATCTCCTTATACTTTTGTATCATCAGTTTTTTTGTATCATTCGTTAACTCGGTAGTTGATCTTGGCTAAATTATTACTCGTGTAATTTATTAACGTTGAAGGCTAATACCTTCGGTATTAGCCATAATTATGATATCTTGAATGTTGGTATTTGTGTTATAATCGATTTCTTGATTTATCGTTGAGTGACTTGTTTATAGTTTATCAATTTATACTGTTTACACGCTTAATATGCGACCAATCCATTTAATTGGATCTAGCAAAGTGGATCCATAGCAACTAGTAGTCCGGATAGCTCTTCATAGGAATTATACATCTAAATAAGAGCTAACCTCAATATTATCCTTCTAAATCGTGTCTAATACGCTTCGGCTTAACTAGTGTTAATTGATATGTCGATGTTTATGATCGTTGACTAGCAAGGTGAGACCTAATAATTCAATATATAACTTCTGATTCCATGGATAGTTGACAATTGGACGACTAGTATAAAGAATTACCAGTAAGCGGTAATGGGGATAAAGTCTCTATGATATGTTTGAACAAAGCACCATTGGCGTAATCCTAAGAATAGATTATTATCACAAATAAGGATGCCTTTATGCCGATTGCTTTAATTGTGATAGATATTAATGTGTCCTGAGGTCTTAGGATGATTAACGCCTTATTCTTAAGAATGATATGCCCACCTTGAGAGATAGAAATCATTGCACTTAATGAAACAAACCAACGTTTCTAATCGTATTAATGAATGGTTAATACTTTGTTCTTATATATAGGTTTGAACCGCTCTTTTAATCTGTGTCTATTACTTGCGTAACAGTGTCTTGAATTGATTGTAGTCACCAACCAAACCGTGCCAGTCTCTCAGGCTGAAAACCCCCATTTTCCCATTAGAATTAGGATTTAGACTGACATAGGTTTAACATAGGATTAGAATAGAATAACTTAGATCATATAACCAAGATATTAAATAAATTGAATTTAACCTCGCTCTCAGTGATCAGACA
Organism: Tanacetum coccineum; assembly: GCA_026074375.1. Lineage (NCBI taxonomy): Eukaryota > Viridiplantae > Streptophyta > Magnoliopsida > Asterales > Asteraceae > Tanacetum > Tanacetum coccineum. Next base: position 7,365 of record BQNB010056782.1, read on the forward strand.
CCCTACTTACCACGAAACTACTACCAATCGGGTACACTGCCCGGGTGATTAAAAAAAAAAAAAACGAGATAAATAACGGAAAAATAAATATAAAGAAAACATGTAAAAAAAAGATATTAAAAAGGAAATAAAAAAAAATAATAAAGAAAAAAAAAGGGAAATAAAAAATAAAAAAAGTAAAGAAAAAAGTAGAAAAAAAAAAAAAGGAATAAGAGAAGAAATAAAGTAAAAAATAGATAAAAAAAAAACGGTTTCTAGAGACAAAATAACACCACGTCAAGAGAAATAAAACACAAAAAGAAATAAAAAAGAAAAAAATCAAAGACAAAAAGGGGTAAAGATAAAAAAATAATGAAACAAAAAAGAAAAACAAGACAACAATGATACAGGAACAAATACCAGCACCCACCCCTGACTCACTCCCCCTAACCCCCCCACACCATCTAAAAATTCTCCACAACAACTTCAACAACAAAAAGCAAAGACCAGAGCCCAAACACACCTCCATGAAACCACCACCCCCGCCCAACACGATCCATTGGCGTCCCCCCCCAACTCAACGCACGCACGCTTCCTCACGCATCCCCCTGGCAAGCGTCTCAACGCAACACCCAGACACACAAACAACAACAGTGAATATGTTGTAATCTCCAAAAAACAAATATTCTTAAAACTGAAACCACAAAAAAAACAAAAAAAATATCCACCCACACAATGACACCTCAAGTTTGCGTCGTAGTCAGGGAAGTGAAAATTAATCATAAATTTTTATTTTGATAATTTTGGTTTTTAAGCATTAGCTAATAGTTCTAACCCTCTATGAATTATGTAATTTAGATTACTTGTATATTCTTTATATTCTTGAAGATTTCTTATATAATGTCTTTAAATTGAGTCTTTATTTGTTGCGTGTTTAATTGTTTGCGTATTTAATTATTTTTCTTGAATACACTGTTCTGGTCGACAATTGAATACGACGTCTCCACTTCCACTGGATACGACGTATCTAGTTCTCTGTCTAATACAGCGTATTCAATCCAACTAATTAATACGGCGTATCTACTTTCATTGCTAACGGCAGTACATTTTCTAGAAATAGAAATTAAACATGATTTTCGTGCAAACAAAATATTCTCCAATGATGTGATTTGGATCACCACATCTAAAACATTTTCTTTCACTTTTACCATAACTGATATCATCAAATAACGTCATACTTTACTATCATTTATCCCACGTATTTTACCCACTTTTATACAATTATTGCAAGATATTGGTACTTAATTGCTTAAAGTTTATTATTGCAGTAATTATGGAGCCAATTATGAAGAAGAAGCAAAAAGGCGCAATTCTAGAGCTTAAACGAAGACATTTGAAGAATACTATTTTCTGCACCTATACGCCGTATCCAGCAATGAAGATACGGCGTATCAGCGTCAGCTCAGCACAAGAAACGCGTAATGATCAATTCCCGATCTGGCGTATCCACTACAACCAATACGCCGTATGCACAACTGTTCATTAGTCAAAGATACACATTTAATATGATTGATGGTAATTATCTTAATTGATTTGATCTTATCGCGGACTCCAAGGAAATTAACCCCTATACGCCGTATCCACTTATCCCCATACGGCGTATCCAGGCGTATTTCAGACACTATAAATACAAGACTCAAAAACGAGTTTTAGTGTGCAATATCACATTCTCTGTATAGTATACAACTAAAGTCGAATTTCTCAAGCCAAGAAGAGCAGCCAAGGTCGAGCACTACTCCTAATTCCATAGAAGACATCGTGTAATTCTTACTTTCTTAATCATTCGATTTTTAATTGTTTGATCACGTTTGTAATAATGACAATGATTGTGGGCTAATACCCTCGGGTATTAGCCATGTTAATGAAGATTATAATGTTTGGTTTGTTTTAATCCGGCTTTGCTTAATTTATCGTTGTTGTTTAATTATGTTTATCGCCTTATACTTGTTTATGTGCTTGTACATGCGACCTATCATTCAACTGGGTCTAGGGAGACCTAACCAGTAACCTAGATGCCGGGATGGCTCTCCATGTTGTGTTTTATATGCCCGGACCAATAGGATCACAAATGACACCTTATCATTACTCTTTGATTATGAGCTTAGTTGACTGGCATGTGACCCGATAATTGTTCAACCGGTATTGTTTATTTATTAATTGGTATTGATTTTAGTGGTGGACTACCGGTGTATAAAATAACATCAAGCAATAAGTGGGTAAAGTCCCAATGGGCTAGGGTATTAACAGGATCACCACTGCTTTAATTCCCTATGGTAGATTATAATTAAACTATAGGATGCTTTATGCGGATGCATTAATCGTGACAGGATTGTTCGTGTCTAGGTCTTAGGAAGAAGTACCTCCTAAGTCTTAAGAATGATATGCCATCTCGAGATAAGCAGCCATTGCACTAATTAATCAAACCAGCATTTAATTAGATTTAACATGGTTAATACAGTTTTCTATTATTTGGCTCATTCCGCTCTTTTGTCTTGTGTTTATATGCTTTAGTGTGTATTGTGCTTAGAATTGATATTTGTCACCATAAACCTGTGCCAGTCTCTCGGGCTGAAAACCCCCCTTTTTACCTCTAGTAAATATGTATAGCATAGGTTTAACCAGTAATTAGACTAATCTAGATAGAATAAAATACTGATAGAATAATAGGTTAACTCTCACTCTTAGTGTTCGACACCCTACTTACCGCGAAGCTACATCTTGACCGGGTACTCTGCCCGTTAAAGTGTTGTCTTTAGGTTAGTCGGCTAAATATAAATGTAAAACCTGATAATCATAAATAACACCTATACAACGACACATCAAGGTTTTTGGCGCCGTTGCTGGGGAGTGATTAGTTTAATCTTTATTCTTTTTAGTATTTCTAACCTTTAACTTGTTTAGTGTAAAATTATTAATTCTGATTTCTAACTGCTAATTGTTTAGTTTAATTGTGTGCTTTAATTTATTGCATTTAATTGTGTTTTATATAGTATTCTGTTCTGACTGATCACTTGATACGGCGTATCCACCAGTTGGATACGGCGTATCTAACTTTCTACTCAGGACAGCGTGTTGTTTTTACTGTCTAAACGGCGTATTTGTTCTTCCAAACATACGGCGTATTCAGTGAACTCAATACGGCGTACTGCTATTCAACAGACTCATACGGCGTATTACTAATCAATAGAATACGGCGTATCGGTCATCTGATACAGTATACAGAACTAAGAATTGATTTCCGTGTTTAAATTTCTGTATTCCTTCTCGTAAGAGCATATCCTACTGATTAATTCTCTGTTTCAGGTGGTGCATGACACGGAGCTCTACTAAAGAACTACTCTCACCTCTCGAAAACCCTGAACGAGTACTCCGCTCAAGAAGGAAGCTTTTTGATAACCCAAGCCTAACTTCATTGAGATCGAAGGAACATTCTTGTTGAAATTTCATGAAAACGCTTTTCACGGGAATGATGGTGAAGATGTGTTTAAACACATTAATAGTTTCCTTGAAGTAGTGGAGCCACTCAAAATAAGGGGGGCCAAGTCATGACCGATTTAGACTTAGTGTCTTCCCTACCTCACTCTCAGGTGCCGCAAAAGAATGGTTTACAAATGAATGTATCGGCAATATATCTACTTGGGATGATCTAGTTGAAAATTTGTTCTAAAGTTCTACAATCTTTGCGAACATGACGAAGAAGAGGGCGTATAAGTTAGCTGATATAACAACAGTTTAATTTTCCCCCATTTAAGCATCATACTAACATTTTCCTCCATTTCTAAGAAAGTGGTGATTACAAAATACAACTCTAGGCGATGGCAGGCTTTGATGTCATAAAGAGGGGGAAAACGAGCATGCTAACTTACCAAAAATCACAAAATTTAAAATCGGTGATGAATTTCTAAAAATATTGCAAGACAACACCATCTATGGCATGAACGGAGAAGATGTTACCTACCACATTACAAGAGTGCTTGAAATAACCGAATGGATTAAAATACCTAATGTGGAGAAAAATGTACTACGATTACACGTCTTCTCGAAATCACTTAGTGGAGATGCCGAAAAATGGTGGAATGATAAGATCGAGGGAAAAGCTATCGATTAGAATGAAACGTGTAATAAGTTCTGTCGTAAATATTACTCCGTATCCCATTTCAGCAATAGTAAGGTACCTGACGATTTAGACAACGGCACGGACTACCTTGAATTCTTTCACTGGCTTGCACTCAAATTCAACAACTATTGGGAACTTGACAAAAACACCCAAAATGGGTTATTGGAATTTTACGTGAATGAACATACTAAAGGGGCGAAGGGCGACCTCGACGATGAACCACGCAACGAAAGTTACAAAGAGGAATGTTCGGATACGTTTTACAAACTCTATTTAGACACACAAGATACAAAAGACATCTACAAAATTATTGATAGGGAATATACTCTGATCCCAATCCTCGCTCCCCGCGACATCGACAACCCGGGCGAGCTATGCAAAACCAAAGAATTCATAGTAGTACGTCATTCGATTGGGAATGACGAAGGATTTGTTACTATTAGTCCAAGCAAAATTTGTGTTGTTGAAAAAACTCCTGGCAGCATGTCTTGCATCTACCACGAACTCTTCAGCAGAAAAGATCGTGGATGGGAGGTGACTCGAACAAAGTAGAAAAGAGTATGGAAAAGGTCAAACTTAAAGACCGGCTGAAACAAAAGTGCTCATCGGGAGACAACCCGTTTATGTTTTTAATTGTTTGTCACATTTAAATTGTTTGAATTTTAATTTTATATTGAGTCTGTCTGCCCAGACATACATACGGCGTATCGAACCCCTCTGGATACGGCGTATGCATGTCTGGATAATTATCGGTTTTTAAATTCAGTATTTAAATTCCGGTATTTAATTATTTTCACAGGTTTACATACGGCGTATCCTAGGGTTTGGGATACGACGTATTGTAACCTGTACAGTTGTGTGTTTAATTGTTTGCTTGTATTGTAGGTTAGCGAAAGCACGAATTGCACGAACGTCTTCTAACTTTTCTGCAGGACCTTGCTGTAAACGAAACCGACTTTAATGTATAGTCTGAAAATACCTCGTGTTGACCTCTCTTGGGCATTCTGAAGCCCTCGTCAACACTCTTCTTGCTCAAACACTCAAAATGGAAAACCATCCGGAGCAAACTATCAGGGAAGTTTCCTCGTTCTAATTCTTTTCCCATATTATAAAACTGATTATCTATACAACGAGGATGTTGTATAATTTAAGTGGGGGGATGAAGAATTAGAACGTACTTGTCCTTATTTTCACAAATAAAATGCTAACATGCCTAAAAATTGATCAAATTTAAAAAAAAATTAACATAACTTTTTGTGAAAAATCACTAGTTACATTACCTAGCGCACTATAATCCTTAATGTCTATTTGTGAGAATTAAGCCTATCCGTTTCCAATTGCTTACTAAAATTCCACAAAAATATAAGTGTGTCGGTGATATAGTGGACTTTAGAACTTGGCCTGGTATACCACTCGAGACCTCAATGATGAGTACTATAGATTTAGATGGAGTAACACGCTTGACTGGTAAATTCTAGGATTAAACCAAAAACCCTACATGTCATAATATTAACTAACTACACTGGTTAGTTAACCCCCGTGTAACCCTTTTGCTTACTCTCATTTTTAGAGTAAAGATATCCCTAGAACATGCTAACATATATATAGTAGATGCCTCCAATGTTAGGCAATGTACTGCACAAGTAGGATAGTACCTCCAATTAATTCTCTTTGTTGAAGTGGTAAGCTCCAAATAGCATCTTCATTAAGAGGTGGATCAAACATAGTCCTGAGGTTACTCCAAAGCACTCTGTCCATACAGCATCCTTCGGCCAATTGTTCTATACTTCTTCATACCAACCTGTACAACTCCTATAAGATCCCTCTTTTGAGAAGTCTTTAACCATAACTCTAAAGCTCATGTAGACTGTATCAGTATCAGCTTTATTTTGCTCTCATTATCGGATAAATACTTCTTTAAACCTTGCTGAGAATATCTTCAATTTTACCACAATATTAATTTTGTAGCCCAAGGATAGGATTCATAGCTTCCCACCTATTCATCTTTAATCAGTCTCGAATCTCCTGGTGCATTCTTTGTCAACACCTTATACCTTCCTAGCCTTTTGCTTCTTTCCTTAGTTTCCTAGTTCTTTTACTAGCTCTTCTTCCTATTACTTCAGTCAACTTTTTCTCCTATAGCTGGAACATCTTTATCATCAATCTTTTGTTTCTTTGAAGTTTTTGTCTGAAGCTCTTCTCCATATCTTTTCAATTTTGCCTTTGTAGCTTCAAAATCCATAACAAAAGTGTCAATCTGCTGAACTACTATCAAACTCTCTTTAATCTCATTAAAACTCAACTTCCTTTAACTGAGAACTTCTAATTCCTTGATTTTCAGATAAGTTTGACATGTAGATTCACACTTTGACTTAGTCAAGGGTTAATTCTCTTTGCCTTAGCTCTTTCCTCTGCAAAGTGTTTCTTTCTTTGATTCACCATATCTACCATTCTTTTTGCAATGTCTTGTTCTGGCAAATCCTTTCCCAACAAATCTTTTGTCAACTCTGCATTTGCTTCTAGCTTAGCTCTAATAGCATCCCAATCTTCTTCAGTATAATATTGAGCTTCAAATTAAACTTGATCTTTTCTTATCTTTTGTTGTTCTGATAATGCTTCATCTTCTGCCATTCTTTTGGCTACCATTTCATCTAAATGAATCTGCTTTGCAACTTCTTCATCCATTTGAGCTTGCAATTTTATAGCCTCTTCCAATCTAACTTCCTCTTGTCTTATTTGTTCTTTAGTTTTGTAAGTAGCCCGGATATCCTCTTCAACCATTTGAGCCTTTCCTTCCCTTTGACCCCTTTTACTAGCAGTACCAGAATCAACTTTAGTACTACCAGTACTAACCTCTTCAATACCAATATTAATTTCTTTTTTAGCATCCAATCTAGTATTAATATTCATAGGCCCCCCCCCCACTGACCTGCTCCCCCTATAATCTCTTGCCCTTACATTTTGATTTTACCTTGCTAACACCTTGAGAAGCAACCTTTGACAATGTTTTGGCTGCCTCTAAGATTGTAGGACTGATATCTTTTGTAACACCCCCAAAATCAGGTAGCAGCGGAATGGTAACAATGGGGTGCTACGTCAAAGTACAACAATCAAGATATAGGAAACGACCATAAATGGACGTTTAAGACAAGATTTCATTTGATGCCATAGCAAAATATCAGAGTTTATACATTAGGTCCCATATGTTTTTAAAAGAAGTAAATAAACATTCAAGTACATATTATTAAACAAAAAGCCTTCATAATGCCCAAAAGATGACTTAAGTTTTTAAAGATAATAAAAGTTGCATTGAATATAGATAAAACACAGAATCCGTCTTCATTGATATCCGCCACGGCTCTCTTCTAATCTTCATATCCTAGGACCTGAAATTACATGCTAAAAGTCAACACAAAGGTTGAGTGAAATCATAGGTTTATCGGTAAAAAGGGTGGACCACAAGATCGAAGTAATAGTAGACTCTGAACATATTCAAGAGTCCCAAAACATATTATTGCACTAAGCTCATGAAAAACAAGCAATGTAATTCACCCCGTAGAGTTTGTAAAACAATTAAGTGGTAAAAAGGGGGCTATGAACTCACAAAGTATTGAAAAGTAATCACATTGTTATAAGATAAACGAGTATGTAAAAGAGTTTGTAACAAGCATGTATCCCCCTCGCGGGTTTATAAAGCATGTAAATAAGTAAAAGCGAGGCTATGAATCTCACCTTAGAAGTGAAGTGATGAAATAATCAGGTAAATGGCAGAAAATGTATCACGGAAATATCCGAAAGCAACCTAAGTAAATATGGGTCGTATAAGTACCAAGTACTTTAATTAATAACATTGAATATAATCTTATAGTTGTTATATCGTACTATCGTTCGGGCTATCATAATTAAAGAGGTCATGACATGACGTACGAGGAGCTAGGATACTTTAAATCGTAAATCCAACAGCTCGTCAATACGCCATCCGAAGATGCCTCATTATAAAACTCCCTAGTAATATCGCATGTAACACCCCCAAAATGGGTCACAGCGGAATATGGGTTGGCGAGTGTTACTTCATAGATCAATAGCACGAGATATGAGAACGACCTCTATATGAGTCGTTTAAAATTGATACATTGGATTAAATAGACTTGTTTGTTACAATAGCCGAAGCTTAAATAGTTCATCCGTGAAAAGTAAAGATTTTAAGACATAACAAATATTCCCAAAATGTAATGCATCCAAATCTTTATAGTAATGACTCCAAAATGATGACCACCAATGTATCCTTGTTTCTCGTACCTTATTGACCTGAGAAAAACATGCTTTAAAACGTCAACATAAAGTTGGTGAATTCACAGGTTTAGTAAATGTATAAAATAGGACCACAAGATTTCCAATGTAAGACATGTAACACATACAATATCTTAAAAGTAATTACGAGTGCACTAAGCTCATGACACCGAAGCTCGACATATATGTATGCAATTTAATGCACTAAATGTGCCCATGTAGATGTTCAACCCGCAACATCCAAATTGTTCCGACATGTATACGTTCGTTGTTTCAGTACTGTCGAAACCGATGAGCGCTACTCACCCGAACGGGGATGTCAATCCCAAATAGATCTATTCATAACATTCGCGCTCGCTAACTAGCAATTGACAGTTCATGATAGTGGGCAATAGTGGGTTTAGCTACTTAGGCCAACTCGTAATATGTTTAAAAGAGTACTTGCGTCCAAATGTAAAACAATGCATGTTTCTCACCCCAAAGTTGTAAAACAATATAATTGTGTAAAAGCGGGGCTATGAACTCACCGTAAGTGAATGATTGATTATCTAAATCAAAATCCATAGGTTAACATACTTTTATTTTTACTTTTCCATGGTATATAGGACCATATGATATAAGAATAAGTGCATATAATCATAAACATAAATAATAACTCATTTTTCATATTAGAAAGTCCTTAGTGGTGATTATGGCTATATTTAACATGTAACACATAAAATCATAAGAAATAAAAGTATAAAGGAATTAAGAAAACCTTTTTGATGATGTATAGGATGTAAAATGAATGCTAAACCCGTGTTTAGACTGAAATCCAAGCTTTCAAGCTTATAACCCTAGATTAGGTTTCCAAAACCCTAATCTTTACTTTTTCTTCTTAATACTTGCAAATGGTGATCCAAGGCTTGAATATGACTTAATACATCTTAGGATTGATGTATAAAGGGTTGTATAATCTTAGAAAATCAAAGTGTGGATTAAGTTTGATGGCTTATTTGTGCCGTGGGATAGAGAGTGAATAAAGGGAGGAAAAAATGAATTTTGCATGTAAGAGTTTTTAGTAAAGATTACTTATGCATGCATGGGTATTTATAGTAAAAATATCTTACTAACTTAACCATAGTTACTTTCTAACCCTAGGTTAAGTTTAACATGACAAGTTGTAAAGTTGTAAGAATTTATTTCTTAAATATCTTTAAAATATCTAGATATTATTTAACTTGAAAAGTCTTGGTTAAATCTTGAAATTTTCGGCATATATATATATATAAGATGTAATATTTGATTATTTTGAGTATTGGGTATAATCGTGGGTATTCGTTTAGGCGTAGTTAGGTTTTAGAACTTCCGGGTATGCCTAAACGCATTTTATCGTGAAACGTAAGCATTTTACGTAACCAATAAAAATAAGATGAACAAAGTTATTAATTATCCTCATAATAATCATATAACACTTGCTTGATGTAAACATTTAATTGTTTAATGCCCGTTTACATTGTATGATCATTTTCAGTCTACGCGATTTAGCTTAACGATTAAAATTAAAAGTGAACGCGTACGAGAAAAAAAATAAATAGTGAAATTAAATAGTATTGTAAATGACCTGAAAATACGGAATGTTACAGTCCTTCCCCGTTAAATGAGCCTTGTCCTCAAGGCTCAAGTTGCGACATTTGACGAAGGTACGGGTTCGGAGAAAAGATGCGGATATTTTATCCGGAATTGGTCTTCTCGTTCCCAGGTATACTCAGCTCCTTGCCGAGAGTTCCAACGAACTTTGACTAATGGGATTCTTCTTCGCTTTAGCTTCTTCACATCTCGTTCCACGATCTCAAGAGGTTCTTCAACAAAACGAAGATTTTCATCAATCTCGATCTCATCCAAAGGCACTTGAACATCTGGCTCCGCCAAACATTTCTTGAGGTTTGACACATGAAACGTGTCGTGAACACAACTTAGCTCCTGGGGTAACTTCAGCCGATAAGCCACCGGTCCAACACGCTCGATGATTTCAAATGGTCCGACATATCGTGAACACAACTTAGCTCCTGGGGTAACTTCTTACATTTAGATCTTGGCAGTTGCTTCTTTCTTTTTGATTTAGGCCTATCTGTATTTGCATTACAATTTACCAAAAGTTATTTCTGTTGTCATATGATATCACAACTATATAACATGTGATATGACATATGATATTCCAAGTGATATATAACAAATGATGTTATATATACTTCTTTATGACATGTTATATCACAAGTGATAACACAAACAATACCTCAAGTTATATCACAAGTGATATCACAAGTTATATCATAAGTTATCACAAGTTAGACTAACCATCATTTGTTATCTTTTGCCTGTAAAGCATGCAGCACTCAATATTCCCTTCCTCCTCCCTAGGAGGAGGGTGCGGCAAAAGAGAGGGGGAGGTAAGAGGGAAAGAAGGGGGGGGGTTGGGGGGGGGGGGGGGGGGGGGGGGGGGGGGGGGGGGGGGGGGGGGGGGGGGGGGGGAGTGGGGTATATAATACCTTGACATGCCAATCTTTAGGAATTAGTGTACATAGGTACATTAAGGTTAAGGTTTACAAGTTGTAGAAAAGGTTTAGTAGGGATAATTCATTTATTTCAAGGGTGCAAAGCCATATCGTTTGTTTTGAGAGATATAAAGGGGCAAAAAAATAAATTTTGAGTATTGGTATAAATCGTGATATTTGTTTAAGTGTAGATAGTAAAGAGGTGCTTCTCACGGGTACGACCGAATTGTAATTTTTATTGCAAACGTAAAGCGTTATTAACGTAACCAACCAAAATAATTGTGAAAATTATAAATTATACACCTAATAATCATAATAACACTTGCTTGAGGTAAACTTTAATTTGTTGGATGTCCGTTATACATTGATCATTGATTTTTAGTTTACTCGTTAACTATAAGAAATAATAAATTAAAAGCTAACGCGAAATAACTCTAAAAATAAATAATGGAATTTATTAAAATTGAAAATAACCTGAAAATGAGAAATGTTACACTTATGGTTGAGATCACAGCTGACAGACTATAGGTTTGCATTTAATAAAATTCCTATTTACTATAATAACAAAAGTGTTATCGCTTTATGCTGCAACAATGTCCAACACTCAAGATCTAAGCACATTGATGTCAGTTACCATTTCATAAAGGAGCAGGTTGAAAACGGTGTAACTGAGTTGTATTTTGTTAAGACGGAATATCAATTTGTGGACATATTCACCAAAGCATTAGCCAGGGAAATGGTTTTGATTTCTACTCATCGCCTATAAATGTAATAGTATGACCCGAAAACACTAAAGTGTCCCTTGTCAGTAAATCAAATGGAAGTAGTATGTGTAAAAGTGGCTGGAGGGAATGGGGGTCGTTGCTCTTCATGTATCCTATCTATATAATTAATCAAAAAATCCAAAAAGATTTTCTATATTTGAAAAATTGTTTAAAAAGAAAATACAAAATATAAAACCACAAAATAAAATACAAAATTAAACATTGAAAAAATCTAAGAATATTTTTCTTGACATGTCTTCTAAAATCGATAATACTTACAGCCCTAGAAATGCCACTCAATAATGACACGGGGTTGTACATAAATTTTGAGCATAAAGTACAAACGTTTTTATAAAACATGTCATTGGCTTACAATTATTTTAGATTGTAACCCGGTCTTCAATTTAAAGGAAAGTATATCTTCAAAAGATAACTTTCCTCACCACGAACAAGAAATTATCGGTCTAACAACTAATGTTCATGTAAATGGCTTTTGTGTATACTTTGCTACACAACCTCGCGCTCTTCTAAAGAAAATGTACGCGTCAGTGCATTTTGTCCTTAAAAAGAAGAGAAATCTTCTTTAATAATTGGAAAAGTGTTATCTTAAAATCAAAATCAGTTTCTCTGTCATCTCAAAAAAGATTTTAAAAGAAAATTTGACCACTCAAACAAAGACAATAGCTCTTTAAATAAAACACGGGTCTTTGTTCAGAGGGGGAGAAAGTGATATCCAATAATCTTTTCAAACGATCTTTCAAATAAGGCACGGAAATAACAGAAAAAGTTTTAACATGACGGGTCATTATTTGAGGGGGAGTTAATTTATTTTAACTCCAAGGGCTTTATATGTCATTTGTTATAAGCTTTTGGGACTAAAATGCAATTAGTGTGTTAGAGTTTTTAAGTTATCAACTTCAAGGACCTATATTGCCAATTTCCATAAGTTGATTAAAGATTATGAATATTTCAAAAGGGAAATACAAAACACTTAAAACCCTAGGGACCATTTTTGCCAAAAGGGCAAAGTTTAAAATGTTAAACCGCATGGGGACAGTTTGAGTTTTATATCAAAAACTCATAACATTTCTTTGCACCTCCCTCAAACCGCATCCTATCAAGAACAAGAATCAAATACATCAATTCATTCAACGGATAACTAGCAATGGTATTCTTTATCATCTTAAACATCATGGGTTTTTTAAAGGAATTAAGTTTGTTTCGGCGTCTTAATCACCCAAAATCATTTGAAATCAAATTAGGGCTCTTAAAATTCAAGTTGTGATTAAGGACAACTAACCATGAGGTTAATGATCCCTTATGTGTTCTTATAATAGTGTTAATCCAGTTTTGCATGAAACAAATCCATGTGTATGATATGCTTGATTTTTTAGGCGATTTTGGTTTGAAAATAAATAAGGCGTTCTTATGTTTATGGGTTTGTGACTTTATATGTTATTGAGTCCACTGAAGCCTTAGAAACTCTCGTTTGCATGTAGAAATCACAAAATCAAATGGTTTGCATGTAGAAATCACAAAATCAAATGGTTTGATTTTTGTGGGTTGCGATTTGTCTTCAATGTTATGGGTTTGAATGTTTATGATCTCTTGTTGTTAGAATAGCCCTATGTCACTCTTGTTAGTCTTCTTGAATCATTTTTGGTGTGTGTTAACCCAAAACAAAGTACATTGATCTTTTAGGTCGCGATTAAAGGCTAAAAAGTGGTTTGGATTTGCGGTTAATGTAGAAAACAAGTGTTGTTGCTAATTCTTGTGTTTATGCCATGTGTTAAATCTTGCTAAATGTGATTTGTTTTAAATAGATTAAGGTAAATGTGAAATTGTTATGAGTTATGCAGTTTGTCATATGGAATCACGCGGTTTGACCATACCAATTAGGCGATTTAACATCAAATACCATGCGATTTGATACCCCTTTAAGATCACGTGGTTTGATCCCCTTAATGGATCTCATGATTTGATATCCATATTGATACACGCGATTTGACAGGTTATTTAGAATCACGCGATTCGATCCCCTTTAAGGGATCACACAATTTGATCAACTTTAAGGTCACACGATTTGATCCCTTTGAGGTCACGCGGTTTGATTCCCTTTTGGTTCATGCGATTTGATCTATATAGGTCTCGCGGTTTAATCCCATGTAGGTTACGCAGTTTGATCCTACATAGGGTCACGCGATTTGATACAAGCGGTTTGATAGTTCTTGACAACCACGCGGTTTGATCACCCTCTTATGGGTCACGCGGTTTGATCACCCTCTTATGGGTCACGCGATTTGGGGTTAAAATTTAAATGGCTTGTGTATAATTTTTAAACTCTTAAGTCAATAAGTGTCAACAAGAGGATTAACGTTAAAATTGGACCTCAATAATATAATTTGGACTGTTTGGACATCATTTGGACTGTTTAAATTTTTTTGGACTGTTTGACTTGATCTTGACTGTTTAACAAACCCGTTGACCATTGACCGTTGACTGTTGAACCATGACTTTGACTATTGACTTAACCCATTGACCAAAGTTTTGACTTTTAAGAATTGACTTAAAACGGATTAAATAACTCGTAACCAAAACAATCACCACTTAACACACAAAGAGTAATCAATCAAATATGTGATATATCTGTTATATATAAATTTGGATTGATATTCTTAGCAGAATCAATGGCACAAGAAAATCAACAACAAGATCGTGCTGATGAGGAATTGGTTCTAATAACTGATCAAGTGAAGATTGGTCTTAGCAATTTTAGAATCGCTTTAGAGAAACGGCAACCGGAACTCATCTACCAACTCTGTCTAGATATTCTAAAGCAATTTTATTTCTTCAATGCTTTCACCAGAACAGCTTATGTTCTAGAAATTTACATGCAGCAATTATGGCACACTATGACTGTGAATTTAATTACTCAGACTTACTACTTCATGCTGGATGACCAAACATTTGAAATTGGAGCAGACTTACTTCGTGATGCATTACAGATAACTCCAAAATTTCTTGATCAACCATTTGTTGAACCACCTCCACACGACGATCTTGTCTCCTTCATCAAACAGCTTGGATACTCTGAATCTTTTGACCAAATATCAAAGATGTAAATCAACCAAATGTATCAACCTTGGAGAATGTTTATGACCATCATCAACAAATGCTTAACTGGAAAGGCTTCTGGTTTTGATAGACCAAAACAATCTTTGATCCAGATTCTTTGGGGAATGGTAAAAAATGCAAATGTTGATTATGCATACCTGATTTGGGATGACTTCAAATTTCAAATAGACTGCAGACAATCAAAAGCTAAGAAGAAGGAACTATTACCATTTCCTAGATTCACGAAGCTCATCATCAATCACATCCTTTCATATCACAACACTATATCTAAGAGACCCAAATCTGCTCTACTCGAAGTAATCCAGAAAATATAATGTGCGTTCTTAGCAACCTTAAATTATAAACAAAGGAGAGAAATATCTAATGTATGGAATGGCAATTCCAGAGGGAATGATGAGTGACACAATCAAGGCTTCTGCTGACTATTTGAACTATTTGGCTAAGTCAACAAGAACTCAATCAGGAGAAGGTCAAGGAAAAGGGCTAACAACTAGAAAAGGTATTGAAGTTGATGTGTAGAAGAAGAAGGAAACAATCAGGGTACCAAGAAAGAAGCGTTCAAAGACCATTGTTGAAGAAACTGATCAGACTGATGTATTAGTTAATTCATTAAGCTTAGAAGAAACTAAAGTAAATGAAAAAGAACATCGTTTAAATGAAAGACATAATAGTCTTGTCATTGGTAGAGAGGTAAACAAGGAGACAGATGAAAGAACTCTTGATTACCCAATAATGAAGTTAAAAGATGTTGCAAATGTACCTAATGCTGTACAATTCCTATTAGACTTGAAGAAAGGAAGTAAAGCTAGCAGAAATAAGTACATACTCAAACAGCTTCCTAAAGGTCCAGGTGAAGGATCTAGCTTGGTTCCAGAAACTCCTGATGAGCAAAGTGATAGTTCTGATAGTTCACACGTACGATCTGATGATGAAGAGGGATTCGTGACAATTGATGATGAAGAAACTAAAGAAACATCTGATAATGAAAGAACTGGGACTGATGGACTGAGAAAGCAAGAGATGAACAAGCTGAAAAGATTCAAGCTCTTGTACTTGAGCCAGAGAATGAGAAACCTATAGTACCACCTCCTAGTCCCAGTCACACACTGTCATTTATAGAATATGGTAATTAATTTCTTAATGATAATGTTGATATTTCAATTAATGATATTTTGTAAGATCTAGTAGAGACTAAGACTCAATCAATGGTGGACGCTCCCATTCAAGAAGAAAATCCAGTTGTTCAAGAAACTCCACTAGTTGATGTAGTTGTGTCACCCACTCCAGCAAAGAAAACACAATCACTAAAATCAAAATCATCACAAAGTAAAACAAAGATAATCCTCAAAAAGCCTTTGAAAGCTGAAAAGAATGTTGATGCTGAGACTGTCTTGAAGAGGCTTATGAAATTTGAAAAGAAAGTTGATGCTATGTCCAAAGTTGATCATACTGCTGCAATTGACAAATTAGTACAAGCTCATCTCAAGAATGTGTTACCAAAAGTTGTTCCTTATTTTGGTAAGATTAAACAAGAACATGTTGCCAAGAAAAACATACCTAAGTCTTCTAAAACAGCATTTGATTCAAACTCACTTAAAGAATATGATCTAAAGAATGAACTGATGTCACTAATGATGAAATCCAAGTCATTTAAAACTCATCCAGCTTATAAGCAATTGTACGATGCTTTGATGGAATCATTGTTGGTAGATAAAGATACAAATGGATAAACTGTATAATGTCCAGTGAACTCTGAAGAAAATACATCACGATGATCAGGATCCTCCTATAGATAATGACAAGGATATGCAGAAGAGAAGACGGGAGGATACTGATGCATCTTCATCCAAGAAAGACAAAGATCAAACTGAGTCATCAAAGAAAGATAAAGACCCATCTACGACATCAAAAACTAAAAAAGTTATAGATGCTGAAGAATCAATACAAGCTGATGATGTTGTAGACGCTGAAGAACTGACACAAGATGATGCTGCTCCTAGACAAGGTAATTCTCAATGGTTCAAGCAAGATGCGGTTGAAAGACCTGAGACTCCTGAGCCGTGTTGGTTCAAGGAACCAAATATGAATGATGCCCCCGAACAAGGATGGTTTAATAAGATGGTTAATGCTGAGAAAGACCCTAGAGAATTTGTGAATCAAATGGGATCCATTGTCAATTTTAAAAAATATGTCAAGAAGTGTCTTAAGAAGGATAAGATCACAAAAGCAGATCTAGAAGGAACGGCTTTTGCATTACTCAAGGGTAACTACAAAACAACATTGAACTTGAGTATAACCTGAAGCAGTGCTACCTGGCCATTACTAATCAGATTGATTGGGAAAATCCAAAAGGAGGAAGATTTCATAATGATCTGAGTTAGCCACTACCTTTGCAAGCTCCTTCAGGTAAAAAGACTATTCCTTTGGATTACTTCTTCAACAAATATTTAGAGTATTTAAAGTATGGCAACAAGGAAAAGCAGTATGCTATCTCACTAACCAAATAGATGGGGGGGGAGGCTGCAAGGTATGAGCTGGAAGGTATAGAACAGATGATTCCTCAAAAGTGGCATATGACAAAAATGTTGCACTAGGTATCCATCACTGGGGACCAAACATCAACTATACTATAGATTAAAGAATGCAGTCACATCAGCTCACAAGGTCTATTTACGAATCAAGATCATCAGCGGATATAATTAAAAGGTGATAAATGCATACGATATGGGTGTCACTTAAGAAAAGAGATTGTTGTAAGAAGAGCATAACAGAAGAGTATATTTCATAAAGCGACGTTCCAAGGGTGCATCTTGAATGATATTAAAGACTTTAACTCCTCAAGTGTCCAAAATAAATTCACCGCCTTACGGCGATGAAAGTTTGAATCTGGTAAATGCCTCACAATCCTTTATTCCAAGAACTGTAATAAAAAGAGAGTTAAGATGCAACAACTTGGTGTTGAAAGTTATTCAGACGAAAGCTTGATCTCACAATACCACAAACCATATGTGATGGTCTTAAATTCAAAGAACCATATACCATAGTGTACAAACCCAGAGGTGTGGTATACCTGAACAAGAGCAACCGAAAGATACTGATGTGGGCTAACGAGCTGCACAAGTTCAGTGCTGGAATGCTCAAGTTGGTTTATGAAAATCTGGATCTAATGCTGCATAACTTCGTATTAGGCTACAACAGTCAAGGCATGCCAAATCGAGCTTGGAGTGGCAAAGATCATAAAAGGACAACGGTAATTTTTGAAAAATATCGACAAGACCTTGAAAGAAAGATGAAACATTAGGAGCCTTGAAAGCTTTAATGGTGGTAGAAGAATCAAGACTGACTACACACTGCTGGTGCGGAGAGAATGACATTGTCATTCTCGGTTTTGTACATTTCAGGTCATGTCTCATAAATTATCTTGTATATATGTAGTGCAGGTTAATAAATATATAGTGTTCGATTACAATTTTTCAAAAAAATTTCAAGAAATTCAAAATATTTCAAAATTGTGTATTCAACACTATATCATACCCTCAATAATTAAGAGGGAGCAATAAAAATGTTCTGAATAATCATGCTCATTTTTCTCCCAAAAAAACTTTCGAAATATATTTTAATAAATTGATATCCAAAATATCAAAAGATTTGCTTTTTTTTATAAGGGGAGAAAATGTGATTAAAATAGGTAATCATAAAGTGTGATTTAATAAGACTCAAGTGCGAGCTTTTCCCTTCATGTGCAAAACACTTTCGAATATCGATGCACATGTGTAGGGGGCATTTCTTAAAGATGAAACTATCAAAGTACCAAACATTTTGATGTATATCATAAGTACTTTGATTGATTTTCAAATGTTTTTATGGATTCGATCGTTATACGTACAACCCACTTATTCATGACGGAGATGAAGTTATAACGTGGTTAGGTTAGGTATAAGTGTGATGATCCAACCAGAGCTAAGGAGGGGGGGGGGGGGGGGGGGGGGGGGGGGGGGGGGGGGAAAAAAAAAGGGGGGGGGAAGTAAAAGGAAAAAAAGAAAAAAAAAAAAAAAAGGAAAAAAAAAATAAGGGGGAAAAAAAAAAAAAAAAAAAAAAAAAAGGGAAAAGAAGGAAAGAAGGAAAAAAAGAGTAAAAGGTGGGGGGGGAAGGGGGATCTACCCAAGGACACTCCAATATATAGAATTAGAAGTCCTTAGGAAAGATGGAGTTTGTTAATACAAATAAACTGATAAAAACATTTATTTTATTTTATGATCTTTTCATGTTTTATTGATAACAATTAGTAAAATCTATATGAAAGCAAACTACTAAAATTATTACTTTTCCATTTTTAGCATTACTTTGAATTACAAGAAAACCATTATTTACATCATATGAAACAACATCATTATCAGCATATCTAGGGTAAATCTTACACGATACCAATGATCTTCTCATATTTTGCAAATCAAAATATCAAATTTGTTATTTGCGCCCTGTTCAGTTTCTGCAACAAACAGGCGGACTGGCCTACAGTATAGGTTTTTGGCTATAAATACCAGGCCATTTCTCATGTTTCACTCACCTCTTCCCAACTTGAAATCCTCTAATCTACTGATCATTCTCTCTATTCTTGCATAGTTTTATTTAGCATTTTATAGGTAATTCTCTTTAAAGAAGAAATTGCCAAACACCCCTTTGAGACGATCAAGTTCCAAGAATCTTGTTTCGCATCTCCATAGCATCTTCAAGTTCACATTGCTGAATCTTGTACATCATTTAGTAGTTGTAGTTGTATTCATCATCATTGTAAATCAAGTGTAGTGTTGTTGGGTTGATTCTACCGTGTGAAGAATCCGGTATTTAGCTTTGTACCGTTAAAAGGTGTAAGCAACGTTGTGAGGCTTCTCCGCCGGTTAAAGGAGATTGGTGACTAGTGTTTACGAACTCTCGAGTAGCTAGTGAACCCGAGGATTGGAGTAGGGCAAATGAAGGTGTTAATGTAGCCAACCACTAATATCTGTGTCTTGGTAAATCATCTATACACCTACTCTTACTTGCTTTATTTCCATACATCAAACATCAATATTGCTCAAACTTCACATAAGATCATAACAAATCTGTTGAAAAACACATTTTAAAACAAGAAAACTATTCAAACCTCCCCCTCCCCTTCTAGTTTTCCATAATTGGTATCAAGAGCAAGGTTACCAAAGTTTTTAAAATATAAGTAATTTAAAACATTTAAAACTGATTATGGATTTGGAAAACTACAAAGAAGGTAAGTCTATGCAACGACCACATCTCTTGAGGCTAACTGTTTATATATGGAAAAAGCCGTTTTGAAACTCAATGTGAAGTCTAAAGATATTGATCTTTGGTATATTATAGTTTATGGTAATTACAAACCTACCATCAAAGATAAAGATGGTAAGGATTTAATCATCACTTATGCAAAATTTGACGAAAACCCATAAGAAAATGATGAAGCAAAAATGATTTTATACAACGCTTTACCCAAAAAGGAAATATGAAAAGAATATTCATGTGCGATACGGCTCAATGTATTGGAATCATTAATAATTACCCATCAAGGTAACAAACAAGTTAAGGATAACAAAATAGATCTATTTGTTCAAAAATATAAAGAATTCATTATCGCGGATGATGAACATTGATTGTGCTTTTGCTAGATTTAAGACATACCTACATTACACTAAAATCACTGATGAATCCTTTTCAAGGCGTAATCATGTTAGAAATACTTGAGGACTCTTCCCACCAAATAGCGTCTGAAGGTTACGGCAATAGAAGAATCCAAGGACTAATCAACACTACCTCTAGATGAGCTTATTGGAAATCTAAAAGTTTATGAGGTAGTACTTGAAAAGGACTCGGAGATCTCTAAGAGCAAGAAAGAAAAATAAAAATCACTTGCTCTCAAAGCAAGAAAAGTCCTAAGTGAAGAAGAAGCAACCTCTTTGGATAGCAATGATGAAGAATACGCCATGGCGGTAAGAGATTTCAAACATCTTTAGAAGAAAAGGAAAGTTTGTCCGCCAACCTCATGACGACAAAAAGAACTTCCGGAAAGTAAAAGAAGACAAAACGGAGAAAGATGATCAAAGATGTTTCAAGTGTGGAGATCCAAATCACTTCATTAGTGATTGTCCCAAACACTCCTTCAATGATCAAAAGGCGTTCTTGTCGGTTGTTGGAGAGATAATGAAGGAGACAAGGACGAAATCTGTCTCATTGCACATGACACTAATGAGGTACTATCTGACACTCCTTACTATAGTAGTTCTTTATTAGATAATGAATCATGGCAAAACGAATATGATAAACTTTGCAAAATTAGTCTTAGGATCATTAACAAAAACAAACATCTAAAAGCTAAAAATGAATCATTGAAAAAGGATGTTTGCAAACTTAAGTCAAAGATAGAACAATTAGAAAGAAACAAAGGGATAAGTCTTGAGTGTGAATCATGTATCAAACTACAATCTAAAATTAGCTCACTAAACTTAAAACTAGCTAGTTTCAAAAATAGTAGTATGTCTTTCCAAGAAATGCTTGAATTGCAAAAACCACCAAAAGATAAACATGGGATAGGATACACAGAAGATATAGCATCCACTAGCAACACTAAAATCAAAAAGACCATGTCCTGAACATGAAGAAAAGCTTACTGTATAATCGGCGTCGTCGGGTCTCTCTGCAAGAGAACAGGCTAGTTCAGACGAACCGAACCGGCCCTTTGCAGAAAACACAGGAAATGCAAAAAATCTAGGAACCAACATTTTAAAGACAAATGACTCCGTGTTGATAACTAGAAAGCTTATTTTAAACATTTCTAAGAATGTCAAACAACCACCAATCCTAAAACTCGGCCAAGGGCTTGGAAAAAGTAAAATCCAAACACACCCTAAAACGCTCCATAGGAACTCCAACACACTATATCCTAAAAGCAACTATCATCAAGTTGGTTGGAACTATAGAACACAACAAGAATATCAATTCTAACCTACTATGTTTAACCAATGGGGTCCTTGTCCTCCGTATATGCATAACTCTAACGGACCCATGAGATATTGGGGACCGAATGCTTGAGTTGCTTTATGAATTTAGGTACGTCTAAAAGTCAAATTAGAACCGGATGAATGGATCAAGGATAGTGGGTGCTCAAGACACATGACGGGCAACAAAGATCTCTTCTCATCCTACAAGACTATAGACGGAGGTAATGTGGTGTTTGGTAGCAACACTAAAAGCAAAATCCTCGAAAAAGGTACAATTACTCATAACTCTCTCACTATTCATGATGTTAGTCATATAGAAAATCTAGGTTTTAACT
This sequence comes from Tanacetum coccineum, assembly GCA_026074375.1. Classification (NCBI taxonomy): domain Eukaryota; kingdom Viridiplantae; phylum Streptophyta; class Magnoliopsida; order Asterales; family Asteraceae; genus Tanacetum; species Tanacetum coccineum. Next base: position 29,583 of record BQNB010056782.1, read on the forward strand.
TACTTAGTATAGGGAAAATATGCGATAAAAAATGCAAAGTGCTATTTAGTGAAACCAGTAGAGAAATAATTAAAGACGTCATTACCATAGGAAGAGGAATTAGGAAAAATGGTCTTTACAATAAAGAAAATGGTAAACTCCCAAAAGATAGTCTTTAGTCAAACCTCAATAGATGAATACTTCGACTTATGGCATCGAAGATTAGGTCACGCTAATATGCGACTTATACAATCGCTATTGTCACAACCGGTGAGAATTTTAAATGACTATTTTACTCTTTGACTTTTGGGTTCGACATGACTTTTTGACTGTTTGACCTTTTATTGGCACATAAAAATGATTACCGCGTAGCAAGTAAATTTTCGAAACATATTTAAATAATAAATCATATTTATTATTACTTATCTCTCATTTACAAATTTATTTGACTTACAAACGAGAAGATATCTGGCAAAATGTGAAAACCGCACACAACACACACCGACGCGAAAATAATTAAATTATATTTAATTATCATAATTTATTTAATAAAAATATTTAATAAATTATTTTACTTTTTTATTCAAAACGTTGTTAATATTCGAGTCAAAAGGTTTTGATACCCGAGACTACCAAATAAAAATAAGACATTTTAAATATATTTTATAAAAACATTTATAAAATAATAGTCGAGTAAATACTCATTTTCGTGGGAAAAACTATTTTAAACGCAACGGCGCAACTTTCGTGTTTTAAATCAATCGTTAACTAGTCTAAACATGTCCCAAATCATTATTTAACAAAAATTACACTTATGGTCCTTCTAGAAATATTTACAAAATTAACCTTGATCTATTGGGCACTTGTCACTTCATTTTATAACTTATGTGTATATAAGCAAAACATATTAAGGTTTCTTTTATGGGCTGACCCGACCCATTAACTTGGGTGCGGGTTGGCCCATTTAAGATAAACACGTCTTCGACTTTGATTTTTCACGCTTATTCTAATCCCGTCAGTTTTGTCGGTTTTGGCTTCATTTTTGTCTTTTAGTGAATATATGTTACCTGCACAACACAAATAGCAAAACACACATATATTTGGCATTTTATGTCCGTTTTTTGTCATTTAGGCTCGTTTTATTAGGTAAAAGATATGTGTAATTAAGCACATACCAAAATCTCCCATACTAAACTATTGTCGTGTCCTCACGCAATGCTATAAGTAAATACTTAGAAAACCAAGAATCTCAATCCCCTTGACTAATTACCTTGAAAAGTAGCTAAGTGTTCATCAAAGGGAATTAAAGAATCATTAGCTTTGAAAAACCCCGTTTTGACCATTTTTATAAATCTACACGAATTACCGCACATATTTTTTTATATATTTTTCTTTTTCTTTTTTTAACTAGAATGTTTGGACTTTCGTTATCTTCATAACCTTTTGGGTCATAGAACAAGAAGCACTTCAATCCTAAAATGCGTAAAAGGATAAATTCATCGTTCCTGATTTTTCACTTGTCCCAAACCAAGCTTAAAAATGAAATCGCCATTAAATATAAGTTAAGATGCTAACACTACTTATAATTTTAACTTGTGAAACTTTTCACTCTCAACAATTATTATATCTTATGTGAATGTGCTTATTTCGAATTTCAACCGTGGAGCAACCTTTTTAAGAAAATTGCAATATTACTATGCTTTACGTTCCACCCAAGAATTATAATCCCAGCCGAGACCGGCTTAGGTAACCAGGCTTTTGACACCCCACAGAGAATAGTATCGAAACTCACTGACCTTCGGTTTCAAAAACTCTTAGGCTTCTCGTTAAAAAAACAATTCATTTAGAAAAATCACAACTTAAAACGAAATAGTCTTATTTCAAAAGCATATTTAAATTTAAGAAAAAAAGATTTTCCCCGTATTTATTAAATCACGTATATTACACTTAATATAATTATACATCATCTATTTTATTATTATTTTTTTTTCGTACGGTTTACTTTTAATTCTTATTATATAGTAAAATGCATAAAACTTAAAAAATCAACGATTAACCTTAACACGGACATCGAACGAATTAAAGTTTTTTGTCAGCAAGCTATATATTATTTTTCCGGAAAGCAATAATCATTTTTATATTTTATTTTTATTGGTTGTCGTGAAAACGTTTTACGTTTTGCATTTAATACATTTAGGTTATACCCAGAAGCACAACTTTTATACGCTTCATACACAATCTCCCAAATTATACCAATACCCAATTTAAATATGATCATTACATATATACATATATGGCCGGATATGGTCATGAGACACAAGAGAAATATCTTAAATATCTAGCTAAAGTCTTGTACATACACATCTCATTAAAACACAAGACTTTCACAAGTAAAGACCAAGACTTTCACTAGGAAAAATGACCAACTCTTCTTTGTTTTCCTCATCATGTCTTTTATGAACCTAGTCCTTGTTACATCTAGCTACAAGAAGTATATAAGGAAAGTAACTAGCAACTAGAACACACACATCTCATTTGTATAAGTGTAAAACACAAAATCTCTCCCTTTGTCCTCCTTTAGGCCACGGCTCACCCAAAAACAACACCCAATCCATACAAAATTTTATTTACAACAATTACACACATACCTACAACATATCTAAGATGTTATTAGGTGTTTAGAAGGGTTGGTTAAGCCTTTACAAGTGTTAAAGCAAGAAAGTTCAAGGTTAAGGTTTCACTTGGATTTAGGGTTTTCTTGGTGTTGTAAGCTTGGGTTGTAATCTAAACAAGGGTTTAGATTGTGTTTTCCATCATCATACATCAGTGTCTTTACTTGTACAGGAACCATTGTAGTATGCATGAGTTGGATTAACTTCCCCCCAATTCATGCAACATGTCTTGAAAAGCTTTCTTCATAGACTCCTTTTTGTCGAAGTTTCTGAATCAGCTTCCCCCCAAACCAACATCCCTATCTTGAGCAGATTCTAAAACATTGATGTAGCTTGAACAATCTTCTACTTGTCATCAAAGTGCACAGCGGAATTTTGTAGAAGTCAAACCACACTAACGACCACTGCTTCTTGTCATTAGGGCTTGGTGAATATTCGTTCGGGGGTGCATGCGAGAAATCAACATCTGTTCTTCTCATGTTTGCAGAATACTTCACAAACCATTCTACGTGAAGTAGTATACACTACTTCCCCCTGGAAGTTGACATGGTAACATCAAAGTCAATTAAGTCCCGGATGTACACATTTTCCCCCATGATGGTTGTGAACTCTCGGAAGCATCATTGTCGTGTACGTCCATATACTCGAGAAGTTCTTGTCATAAGCACAAATCTTGATTTACAAAAGAATCATTACCGTCTTGACTTCACAAACCGTAGAGGAGTTGAAGCAAGAATCAAGAACACTTGGTATAATCAAGGTCTTGTGAATGAATGTCATCGAAGAACTTTGAAGATTTTGCTTAGACTGTGAAGTATCTTTGTCTTGGAATAGCACAAAAATACCCGTGAGAAGTGCTGATTACATCTCAACCTTTAAACTCTCTGGCTAACTTACCAACCTCGTATTCTGTAGGCTATTGTCGTGATCACATGGTGAAGTAAACCCGATATATCAAACTTGAAACTGAAGTAAAATCCCCCAAATTTGTTACTTAATCTTGCACTATTGTTGATTGAAGAACGGTGCAGAAGAAAATCTCTAAGTACCTTATACTCCATCAAAAGTATAAGAAGTACAACACCTCTTGAAATTATCCACATCGACATCTGCGTGTGACACTGAGTACTACAACGTAACTCCTTTAAGTGATAGTTGTCCAGGTCTTCATCCAACCACCCCTTGACCGCTGGAAACTAGATAATCCAAGTCTTAATCATAATTGTATACGTTCAAGCAAGTCATCAATCGATAGAAAATAGAAGAAAGTCTCGATGATGAAATAAGTAGACGCCTTTGTGAAATTCAACTTTAATCGCAAATAAGGGATACCAAATCAACTCCGTGATCACATGTCATCGTAATCCGAATCTCTAGCCATTTTGTCATTTAAGTGAATCTTTTCAGGATCGTTTTAGGATTAAGTGTTGTTGTTTGTGTGGTGTGTTGTTATGGTTGATTTAAAGTCTTGTATGTCTTGATTTCATGATCGTGGGGTGTTTGTATTATGTTGTGAATTGGTGTTGTATATAAGTCCTTGTGATGGTTTAGGATTAATGTTTGTTTAGTTTAGCTTTGTCGTTTAAAGTTTTTCATCGTATATGAGGTTGTTAAAGTAAAAAAAAGCAAACTCCACCAAAAGTGAGCCAACCAGCCACCCAAGAGTAAGCAAACCGCCGCCCTTTTGTGACAAACCGCCATCCAAAAACTAAGCAAACCGCGCCTTGTTTTGTGACCAAACCGCCTCCATAGTAACACACAAACCGCTGCCTTATTTTTTACTTAAACTCGGCCACCAATTTGGCAAACCCCTCCTAACTTGATCTCAACCGCAGCCAAAGTTGAAAGCAAAACGTCGGCCAGTTTGTTGGCAAACCCCGTCTAATAAAATATCAAACATCCACACCTGTGATCAACTCCTCCCGTGTATAATGGCAACGGCTAAAATTTAATTATTTTTTAATCAACTCGCCGTCTAACCTGTCAAACCACCTTCATATGTAAGCAAACCGCTGTGACCTTTGGCAAACCGCCGGCTAATAAAATTGATTATTATAATCAAACCGCCTTTGACCTTGTCAAACCGCCAGCTACTTTTTCCTTAAAACACGGATCTTGTCCCCTCTTTTTGTCAAACCGCCATCAAGAAAATGATTTTTTTATTCAAACCTCTACGAAGAACATCAAGAACGAAATAAGCAAAATCAGCCAAATAAGCTATTTTACTTCTCAAATAAGCTATAGGGGCTTAATACTAAGTGATTAGATGTGTATATAACACGAAATAACAAGCTATTCCATGTGAATCATCAAATTCGAGCCAAACCTCCACTTAGAACACATAAAAAGTCAACCCTTTTTAAGCTTAATATTCGATCTAGATGCTTATGAATCACTTTGAATGGTAACAATCTAACCTGTTTAACATGTAGATCAAGGAAAGAACAAGATTAACAACCAAATAAGCCCAAATTTTGTTTGATCCGTGGGCTTTTTCCACTAAATAAGCCACGAAAATTTGAGCTTATGAACCACGAAATCAGTAGATTAACAACACGAATTCCCCCTGTGCTCTGGTGCCAATTGTTAAACATAAATTCACCCTTATAACACAAGATCCGGAGGTATGGTAAAATGGAAAAGATGTGTAGCCATGTATTAGAGAGAAAAAAGAAATAAGATGGGAAGTTGTATGTGTGCTTGAGAGAAAAGAGAAAAAAACACGCACTCACATTTTACAATTGTGAACTTCTACCCCTCCATGGAAGTATGGAAGGGGTATTTATAGTCCCGGGCTTGACTAGCTAAACTAACCCGACACGACTATAAATGATAAATGTAATTCCGGATTAGTCACCATAATTTAGGGCTAACAAAATCTTTAATAAAAAGATCCGCGAATGCTTAGTCAAATAAACTAGCTTAGTCAAGTTTATAAAGGTTAAAGGACAAAGCTAAGAGCTCAACATGCTCGATCGAGTCAAAATTTATTCTTATTCTACCCAGCAGGAAAGTCAAACATTGTGACAAAACACTTATTTTATTTTTTGAAATTTTTTTAGTTTTTTTAATTTTTTAATTTTTTTGGTATTTTGGTGGTAAAAACGGGATTACGTAAAAACAACGACTGCAGGCACAATCAAATTGATAGACCCCCCCATACTAGAATTGAACATTGTCCTTAATGTTTTAAGAAGGGTCTATACATAAATCTAAAGCCGTTTATTAAGTGTGCTCAAAGATAAACGTTAGTCGATAAGATTGGATATTGGATTCCCATAATCATGCTAAGGATTGAAGCTCGATTAAACAAAGGACAAAACCACGAGCATGAGAGGCTTCATAATCTGAGGCAATCCTAGATATACAACAAAAAACACAAAACACGAGAAAGGAAGAGGCGATCCTCCTCACGTCACACTTATTCATTATTATTATTATAAATATATTATGATAAGCATGGGTTGCCACCCACGAAGCGCTTGTTTATTAATGAGTCACTAAGCTTGAATCAAATCCTCGAATTCATTGGTCCATGAGGAAAGTTTGGAGATACGGGACAACCATCGGTGGTATGTCTCTTCCAAAGTAGTGTTTGAGTCTATGACCATTCATCTTGAAGTTTGGCCCGTCGGTTTGAGATAACTCGACGGTGCCATAAGGGAATACTTGGGTTACGGTAAATGGTCCGGTCCAACGGGTCTTAAGCTTGCCTAAGAAAATCTTTAATCGAGAATTGAAAAGGAGGACTCGATCACCAACGTTGAAAACGCGGTTCTTGATCTTGGAGTCATGGATCCTCTTTGTTTTCTCTTTGTAGATCAAAGAGTTCTCATAGGCCTGATCACGAAGTTCATTTAATTCATTCATTTGAACTTTCCGGTGATCACCCGCGGTCACAAGGTCATAATTGCAATGCTTTAAGGCCCAATAGGCCTTATGCTCGAGTTCGATAGGGAGATGACAAGCCTTTCCGTACACTAGCTTATAAGGAGTGCACCCGATGGGTGTTTTGAAAGCGGTACGGAAGGCCCACAAGGCGTCATCCAACTTATCGGACCACGAAGCACGGTGTTCGCCTACGGTCCTTTCCAGAATGCGTTTCAAACCACGATTTGAAACCTCAACTTGCCCACTTGTTTGTGGGTGATACGCGGTGGAGAGACGGTGAGTAACTCCGTATTTAAGCATGACCTTTGCAAACTGGTCATTGCAAAAATGGGTACCGCGATCACTAATGATAGCACGAGGGGTCCCAAATCGGGCGAAGAGAGATTTTAAAAATTTGCAAACAACTCGGGCGTCATTGGTGGGGAGCGCTTTCGCTTCAACCCATTTTGACAAATAATCGACGGCCACGAGTATATACTTGTTCCCTCGTGAAGACGGGAACGGGCCCATGAAGTCGATGCCCCAAACGTCAAAAATCTCACAAACTTGAATTGCGTTTTGAGGCATTTCATCTCGTTGTGTGATTTTTCCCTGACGTTGACGAGTGTCACAACGGGTGACCAAGTCATGGGCATCGTGGTAAATGGTAGGCCAAAAGAATCCTGAGTCAAAAACTTTCTTAGCGGTGTAGTTAGCACCATAATGTCCCCCGGTAGGCCCATTATGGCAAGCTGTGAGGATATCAACAGCTTCTTGGCCGTAAACACACCACCGGATCACTTGATCAGCACAAATTTTGAACAAATAGGAGTCGTCCCAAAACTAGTGCTTAAAATCCTTGAAAAACTTTTTCTTTTGTTAGGACGACATCCCTTTAATCACAAAATTCCCCGCATAGGAATTTGCAAAATCGGAAAACCATAGGGTATTATCATCACCACAAAAGGTAACCATACCAAGTGTCTCGAGAGGAAATGTTTCGGTAATTTCCTTGTTCTCGAGAACATCTTGGTGGGGATTTTCAAGTCTTGATAAGTGGTCGGCCGCGAGATTCTCCGCTCCTTTTTTATCACGAATAATGACATCAAATTCTTGGAGTAGGAGAATCCACCAGAGCAATCTTGGTTTAGCATCTTGCTTTGCAAAAAGATATTTGAGAGCCGAGTGGTCCGTATACACTATGGTCTTCGACAAGACTAAATAAGGCCGGAATTTCTCGAAAGCATACACCACGGCTAATAATTCTTTCTCCGTAGTAGTGTAATGTGCTTGAGCATCCGTCATGGTCTTACTAGCATAGTGTATAGGCTGAAAATGTTTGGTCTTACATTGCCCCAAGACTGCACCTACCGCGTAATCACTAGCATCACACATAATTTCAAACGGTAGGTGCCAATCGGGGGCAAGTAAAATCGGAGCTTCGGTTAATTTCTTCTTAAGTATATTAAATGATTCAACACAATCTTTTAAGAAGATGAAAGTCGTATCTTTTTCAAGAAGATGGGTCATCGGCCGAGCGATTTTAGAAAAATCTTAAATAAATCGACGATAAAACCGGACGTGACCTAAAAAAACTTTGAATGCCTTTAACGGAAGTCGGATGAGGGAGTTTAGCTATAACATCGACCTTAGCTTTGTCGACCTCAATCCCGGACTTTGAAATCTTATGCCCTAGAACAATGCATTCTTTTACCATAAAATGGCATTTTTCCCAATTTAGAACTAAATTAGTGTCTTTGCACCATTTGAGCGTTTTGTCTAAATGGGATAGGCATGAAGAGAAAGAATCCCCGAAGACCGAGAAATCATCCATGAAGACCTCAATTGTTTCCTCGATCATGTCGTAGAAAATGGCCATCATGCACCTTTGGAACTTGCCCGGAGCATTAGATAAGTCGAAAGGCATGCGTCGGTAGGCAAACGTCCCATAAAGGCAAGTGAAGGTGGTCTTTTCTTGGTCTTTCAGGTCTATAGGAATTTTAAAGTATCCCGAGAAACCATCTAGAAAACAATAGTATTCGTTTCCCACGAGTCTCTCAAGCATTTGGTCCATAAACGGTAACGGGAAATTATCTTTATGAGTGGCATCATTTAACTTTCGGTAGTCAATGCATACACGCCATCTCATAACTAATCGAGTAGGTATCAACTCATTATCATAATTTTCAATTACGGTTATACCGTCTTTTTTGGGCACACAATGAACGGGGCTAACCCACGGGCTATCAGAGATGGGATAAATCAATCCGGCATCAAAGAGTTTGATAACTTCCTTTTTGATAACCTCATGAATTTTTGGGTTAACCCGTATTTGGTGTTGTTGATACAAAAGTTGGACGATCCTTGATTAGGTCCGAATTAGGTGTAATACGGATCTGTTAGGCTCCGGTTCCT
>BQNB010056783.1:0-38518 GCA_026074375.1 Tanacetum coccineum
AGTTTCGGGTATGCCTAAACGCACTTTATCGTGAAACGTAACAAATTTACGTAACCAATACAAATAAATTGAACAAAGTTAAAATTTATCCTCAAAATAATTACATAACACTTGTTTGATGTAAACATTTAATTGTTTGATTCCCGTTTACTTGATGTAAACATTTAATTCTACTTGGCGAATGGGAGGTACATTACTCAATGCATGACTCCTAAACCCTAATCTATCCATAATCTTAACCCTAATTCATGTTTTAACTCCTAAACCCTAAAACCAAACCTTAAACCCTAATTTCACTTTAACCTTAAAACTAAACCCTAAAACCTAAAACTAAGCCCCAATCCTTAATCCTAAACACTAAACCATAATCCTAACACTAGTCCTAAACCTTAATCTACCCTTAATCCTAACCCTAGCTCAATCTAAAACCCTAAAAACCCTAAACGATCCCTAATCCTACCCAATACACCTTTTCCCTCCATTTTTACCCATTTTAAACTCAAGCAACTATCCTAGCACCTTTATGACTAATCTTCTTCAACCCTAAGCAGCTTACAAGCACCTTAAACTCAATACTTGGTCACCAAGGAGGCCTTGTCACCTCCTTATCTTCCTTTTTCTAGTCGTACCACATAAACACCCTAAAACTCTTCCACCTTGCATAATCTACTTCCATAGCTCTTCCTACTCATCCCTATATCTCTCATGAATCATCTAAGTAGCCTTTACACTAAGCAAGACCTAAATCTTGGGCACCAAGGGTCTTTTATCCCTATAAATAGCCGAACACCCCTTTCCTTTCATTTCATCCCCCACATCTTATCTCACACCCTCAAATGGAATTCTAAAACTTCCATATCAGCAATAGAAGATCAAGTGAAGTCCCTAAGCTTAGAATAGAAGCCAAGAAGCAAGAAAAACGAAGTCTTGAAGTCATTACTAGGCGTACGAACCTAAAAACCCCATTTTGACCCATTTCTAGCTCAAGTAAGCTTAAATCTTGTACAATAAGCTTATAATTTGTATTAGAATATTCATAATAATCTTAAGATCATATATAAACTCTTGTTTGAAGCTTTGAATCCTCAAACCTATGTGTTTTTTATTAAAACCCTAAAAACGACCCGTTTTGATTTTCTAGCTAACGAATCCTTTCTAAATTTTTTGTATGTTAAAACATCTATTTTAGCAATTCTACATAAGCTATAACCCTGCAAATATCAATGGAATCCTAAAAAAGCTTGCTGCTTTTTGGACTTGTTTTTGCAAATATTTCATGCATAGGGGTATATATCATAACTTTCTAAAACTTATAACTAAAAGGGATGAAAATGTCATTATTCCAAAGTTATAACTATAAGGACCTATTTTGCTAATTTCCAAAGTTAAAGGTTAATTTTATATAAGTATAAACTAAAAGGACTAAACTTACAAATATATATATATATATATATATATATATATATATATATATATATATTAAGGGTATAAAGTGTAATTTCTAAATTTGTATAACTTGAGGGACTAAAATGTAATATTTCCAAAACTTATAAGGACTATTTTTGCCAACTTTCAAACTCAAGGGTATAAACTATCATTTCCATATTCTCCAGTGTATAAAATGTAATATTTTTATAAATTTTAAAAATATATATTAATATTATAAAACAAATTACGTTATACAATTAACGTAATTTATCATCAACTAACTTTTGAAGAAACTTAAATATATCACGTTACTAGGGAGCTTTATATAAGGGGTTTCATTTGGGTATACGTTTTGACGAGTTTGCTGGATTTACGATTTAAAGTGTCCTGGCTCCTCAAACGTTTACTACATGACCTCTGAATTATGATGGCCCGAACAGTGATACGATATTTCCATAATATTTCAATCAAAATGATATTACAAGCTTTATGACATAAAACATATCCAATCAAACTAAGACTTGACATATTACCCAGGTTGTGTGACGAAGCCGTTACTTTCATTTCATATACTTTTGCCATCAATCAGATTTCCCTGTACTGTTAAGGTGAGTTCATAGCCTCGCATTTCAATCTTTTGAATGTTTCATAAACCCGCGAGGGGGATACATGCTATAAACCATGAATGCAAGTATTTTTCCAAGTGTATACTATCTTGATTTATTATTGCCTAAGTACCTACTTTTGCCATTAAGTCCCTACTATCATGAACCGTTAATTACTCGTCGGGGTAAGCGCGAATAATGCGAATAGATCTATTTGGGACTGGACTCCTCGTTGGTGTACCTATACTGTCGGTAACCAATAGCACACATTTGAATAACTTTGCGGGTGTTTGGCAAAGACACCCGTTGGGGAAATTATTTGTGGTTATTGATTAACTTAAGGCTTCGGTGTCATGAGCTTAGGGCAATAATATTGTTTTTCATAATAATTGTGAATGCATGCAATTATTACTATTATGGGTGTATAACAACGTAACCCACTATTGAACTTATATTCAAACTGTTTATTATAAACCTATGAATTTCACTCAATCATTGTGTTGACTTTTTAGCATGTTTATCTCAGGTAACTGAGCATCATATAGCACGGAGTGGCACAGACTTGAAGATGGCTAAACTGTTATCATTTAAATTTTATGTTTTAGATGTTAGGACCTCTCTTTTGTAAAAACTCTGATGAATAAATGAATGATAACTAAATTTTCCAAAAACGTCTCTTTACGATTTGTTTTCTATGATTATGACTGTTATACTATGAAATAATACCCCAGATTAGCTTCCGCTGCTATATGTTAAAAATAGGGGTGTTATAGATTGGTATCAAGAGCCAAGGTTATAGAGAACAAGGTTGAAACCTTAACTATAACTACTTTTCTTTTTCTAGCCAAGAAAGTCCTCTGTGCCACTGCATCTCCTGAATAGTATGTAAAAATACATAACTATTATACTATTATATAAATAACTTATGTTATTTACCACTGGGTTGTTAACAGAGTGATGTCGTCTCCCAACCATCTTACTTCCGATATTGAGGATGCTTTTTCCTCTAACTTTCCAGACTTTATTCCGGCTTCTCCGGACTATGTCCCAGCTTTACCGAGAAAAACTTATTCTAGCTCTTCTAACTCATTTGGCGTAGTTCCAATAGCTTCACCAACTCTTTTGCTTTTTCATGATGACCCCTACATGAAGGTTATGCAAGCATTTTATGCTAAAGAATCACCTATCCCACCTCTAACTATTGTGCCTTTATCTCTAATATTTAATCCTCAAGAATTCTTTCTTCCTGAGGGATTATTGTTACCTAAGAAACATAATCGATCATCCTCCTCTACTTCTGCCCTACCTCAAGACTTTGAGATGGGAGAAAGCTCTTGTAAGACAAGTGTGGAACGTCACGAGGAGCAAATTGAGGAAATTCTAAACCACCTAGATGAACTCTCTCTCGACCGCATTGAACATATAGAGGACAACATAGAAGGTCTCGGAAAAGGTCGGGTAATCATACAACAAGACTTTGACAATCTGGAAGCTGAACTCCAAGAAGCTCGTACTCAAATTATTAAACTTCAAAAGAAGCAAAAGGGAAATAACCACAAGATTTCTCTAGCTCGCTTCTGGATTGTTGATCTAGAACAAATCATTAAAGATATCCAGGCTCGTCACCAAGCAGATAAGGAAAATCTTCAAGATACCATCAATGAACTCAAGAATAGCTAGAAAGGACCATCGGACTACTAGATTAGATACTAGTTATAACTCTAGTTAAAACCCAGCCACAGGATGTGTGGTATAAATAACAAACACTTTTCAAATTTTGACTAAGTACAGTATAAAGGCAAGTTGTTCACAATATAATATAATGGCAATCCCGTTGTTTCATACTCATTCTATGTCCTATATTGCATCTCCATCTTCTTCATTATGAATCACATCGTGACTTCTAGAAAATGAACTAATAAGTTTGATGCTTATTCATATCAGTATCTATGATTTCAATATCACTATTGTTAAAAATGCTTAAAGTTTAAAAATAAGCATTACATTTTAAGACTTATGATATTATTCTTATTACGTGTTGTCTTATGTTGATAGAATGCCTCCCAAAAGGAAATCAACATCTGCAACACCAACCATGACTCAAGCTGCCATCAGACAACTAGTTGCTGATAGTGTTGCCACAGCTCTAGAAGCACAAGCTGCTACCATGGCAAATACGGATAATACCAATGGAAACACCAGACCAAGAGAAGCTCCTGTAGCAAGACAATGTAGCTACAAAGAGTTCATGAGCTGCCAACCTTCCAACTTTAAAGGCTCAGAAGGAGCTATTGGTCTCATCCGCTGGTTTGAGCAAACTGAATCAGTATTTTCCCTTAGCAACTGAACCGAAGACTGCAAGGTGAAGTTTGCTACTGGTACTTTAACTGAAGAAGCTCTATCTTAGTGGAATTCTTTTACCCAACCAATTAGGATAGAAGAAGCCTACAAGATTACCTGGGTTGAATTCAAGTAGCTTTTGATAAAGAAGTACTGTCCTTGAACTTAGGTCCAAAAGATGGAAGACGAATTTTACCATTTAACTGTGAAGGGGAATGATCTTAAGACATATGTAAGAAGATTCCAGGAATTGGCAACCTTATGTCCCTCTATGGTGCCAGATTCTGAGAAAATGATGGAAGTTTTCATCGGGGGATTGCCTCGAAGTATTGAAGGAAATGTTACCGCCTCTAAACCTCAAACTCTTGAGGAAGCCATTAACATAGCCCAGAGGCTAATGGATCAGGTAACAAAGCATACTTCGGTACAAGTGTCAAGTGATCATAAACGAAAGTTTGATGACAGAAGAACTTTCAACAACAACAACAACTACTGTAACACCAACACCAACAATCGCTACAATAATCACCAACCACAACAGAACAAAAGATAAGAAACTTTTAGAGCTTATGCTGCCACTCCGGCTGAGAATAGTAGGTATGCTGGAAACCTCCCACTGTGTAGAAGATGTGTTCTGCATCACACAAGACCTTGCACTGTCAAGTGTAATACTTGCAACAAGGTGGGCCATTTGACCAAGAACTGCCAAAACAAGAGGCCAGCCACTAGAAGTAATCAGCTACCAGTGACAGTTAATTGTCATGCTTGTGGAGAGAAAGGGCATTATACAAATCAGTTCTGAAAGACCAACAACAATGCCCTAGGAAGAGCCTACATGCTAAGGGATAGGAATGCTCACAAAAACCCTAATGTAGTCAAGGGTATTCTCCTTCTAAACCAACATCTAGCTAGAGTATTATTTGATTATGGAGCCAATAAAAGTTTCGTATCCATATCTCTTGACTTTATGTTAAATATTCCACCCATTACAATAGATACCTTTTACAATATCGAAATGGCCGACGGAAACCTAGTTAGCACAAACACCGTTATTCAAGGTTGCACTTTGACTTTGTTAAACCAACCTTTCAAAATTGATCTTATACCAATCAAACTCGGTAGTTTCAATGTCGTCATTGGTGTGGATTGGTTATCCAAGTATCATGCTAAAATTATCTATGACGAGAAAGTCGTCCACATCCCAGTCAATGGTGAAACTTTAATCATCCGAGGTGACCAAAGTAAAACAAGACTAAGCCTCACATCCTGTATAAAAACCAAAAGGTATATATCCAGGGGATGTCAAGTTTTCATAGCTCAAGTAATGGAAAAGAAGTCGAACGAGAAACGACTAGAAGATATCCCAGTAGTCAGAGAATTCCCAGAAATCTTTCCTGAAGATCTACCTGGCCTTACCCCCAGTTCGTAAAGTAGAATTCCAAATTGACTTAATTCCAGGAGTGGTGCTTATAGCTCGAGCACCTTACAGATTGGCTCCTTCAGAAATGCAGGAACTATCTAATCAACTTCAAGAGTTAGCTGACCGAGGTTTTATCCGACCAAGTACTTCACCTTGGGGAGCTCCTGTCTTATTTTTCAAAAAGAAAGACAAATCTTTCAAAATGTGTATCGATTACCGGGAGTTGAATAAACTTACCATAAAGAATCGTTACCCATTACCTAGGATTGATGACTTATTTGACCAACTTTAAGGTTCGAGTGTCTACTTGAAGATTGACTTAAGATTAGGCTATCATTAACTGAGAGTCAGGGATGAAGATATTCCCAAGACTGCTTTCAGAACAAGATACCAACACTATGAATTTCAAGTAATGCCATTTGGTTTAACTAACGCGCCTACTATATTCATGAATATCATAAATCGTGTGTGCAAACCATACTTGGATAAATTTGTGATAGTGTTCATCGATGATATTCTTATCTACTCTTGTAACAAAGAAGAGCACGCAAATCATCTGAGAATAATCCTAGAATTACTCAAGAAAGAGAAGTTGTATGCCAAGTTCTCCAAATGTGATTTTTGGATTCGTATCGTGCAATTTCTTGGACACTTAATTGATAGCTAAGGACTTCATGTTGATCCTGCCAAGATTGAAGCAGTTAAGAATTGGGCATCTCCCACTACACCCACAGAAATATGACAATTCTTAGGACTTGCCAGCTATTATCGGAGATTTATCAAAGATTTCTCGAAGATTGCAATGTCTTTGATGGAATTAACCCAGAAAAACAAGAAGTATATCTGGGGCAAAGACCAAGAGTCGGCTTTTTAACTACTTAAGCAGAAGCTATGTGAAGCTCCAATCTTAGCATTACCAAAAGGAAACGATGATTTTATTATTTACTATGATGCATCTCATCAAGGTCTGGGAGCTGTGTTAATGCAACGAGAAAAAGTTATTGGATATGCATCCTGACAACTCAAGCCTAACAAAGAAAACTATACCACTCATGATCTCGAATTAGGAGCAGTTGTGTTCGCTCTTAAAATCTAGAGACACTATCTCTACGGCACAAAGTATACGGTTTTCACCGATCACAAAAGTCTTCAACATATTCTTAATCAGAAAGAATTGAATATGAGACAACGCCGTTGGTTAGAATTGCTTGCCGATTACGATTGTGAAATTTGCTACCATCCTGGAAAGGCAGATGTTGTAGTAGATGCCTTAAGACAGAAGGAACAAATCAAAGCACTCTGAATTAGATCATTAGTTATGACCATTCACCCAAAGTTACCCACATAAATCCTCGAAGCTCAAACTAAAGCACTCAATGAAGAAAACCTTAAAACTGAGAATTTACGAGGAATGGACAAAGCATTTGAAATTCGTCCTGATGGAACTCGTTGTATTAAGAACTGAAGCTGGTTACCACTCTTTGGTAATCTGAGAGACTTGATTATGCATGCTTCTCATAAATCAAAGTATTCCATTCACCCAGGTTCTGACAAAATGTATCAGGATCTAAAGAAACTCTATTGGTGGCCTAACATGAAGGCAATCATCGCTGAGTATGTTGGCAAATGTTTAACATGCTGTAGAGTTAAAGCTAAATGTCTAAAGCCATCCGGCTTACTGGTACAACCGGAGATTCCTATGTGGAAATGGGAAAAAATAACAATGGATTTTGTCACAAAACTTCCCAAAACATCAAATGGACATGAAGCAATGAGATGCTTAAATGGAATTCTTTTAGTTCTAATAAATCAGGAGGAATTTAATGACAGGACATGAATTCGAGTCCTCGATTTTAGAATTGAGAGAGATATTGAGAGAGATCAAGAATTCTCACTATTTCTTAGATTCCTGGACCCAATTCAATTCAGTGGGATCTTTCATTCACATTTTTTTCCACCAAGAACGTTTTATAAAACTTTTTGACTCCTGAATTTGGAGTATCCTACTTTCACACAATTCACAGGGTTCAACAAGCAATCGATATTTCACGATCAAGGGTGTAATACTCTTTGGAGTAGCGGTCCTTATATATCGTATTAACAATCGAAATATGGTCGAAAGAAAAAATCTCTATTTGATAGGGCTTCTTCCTATACCTATGAATTCCATTGGACCCAGAAATGATACATTGGAAGAATCCGTTGGGTCTTCTAATATCAATAGGTTGATTGTTTCGCTTCTGTATCTTCCAAAAGGAAAAAAGATCTATGAGAGTTCTTTCCTGAATCCGAAAGAGAGTACTTGGGTTCTCCCAATAACTAAAAAGTGTAGCATGCCTGAATCTAACTGGGGTTCGCGGTGGTGGAGGGACTGGATCGGAAAAAAGAGCAATTCTAGTTGTAAGATATCTAATGAAACCGTCGCTGGAATTGAGATATTATTCAAAGAGAAAGATCTCAAATATCTGGAGTTTTTCTTTGTATATTATAGGGATGATTCCACAAGATCTAGTTTCGTTCAAGTAAGGGATTCTAGCCAATTGAAAGGATCTTCTGATCAATCCAGAGATCATTTTGATTCCATTAGTAATGAGGATTCGGAATATCACACATTGATCAATCAAAGAGAGATTCAACAACTAAAAGAAAGATCGATTCTTTGGGATCCTTCCTTTCTTCAAACGGAAGGAACAGAGATAGAATCAAACCGATTCCCGAAATGCCTTTCTGGATATTCCTCAATGTCCCGGCTATTCACGGAACGCGAAAAGCAGATGATTAATCATCTGCTTCCGGAAGAAATCGAAGAATTTCTTGGGAATCCTACAAGATCCGTTCGTTCTTTTTTCTCTGACAGATGGTCAGAACTTCATCTGGGTTCGAATCCTACTGAGAGGTCCACTAGAGATCAGAAATTGTTGAAGAAACAACAAGATCTTTCTTTTCTCAGGCGATCGGAAAATAAAGAAATGGTTAATCTATTCAAGATAATTACGTATTTACAAAATACCGTCTCAATTCATCCTATTTCATCAGATTCGGGATGTGATATGGTTCCGAAAGATGAACCGGATATGGACAGTTCCAACAAGATTTCATTCTTGAACAAAAATCCATTTTTTGATTTATTTCATCTATTCCATGACCGGAACAGGGGAGGATACGCGTTACACCACGATTTTGAATCAGAAGAGAGATTTCAAGAAATGGCAGATTTATTCACTCTATCAATAACCGAGCCGGATCTGGTGTATCATAAGAGATTTGCCTTTTCTATTGATTCCTATGGATTGGATCCAAAACAATTCTTGAATGGGGTATTCAACTCCAGGTATGAATGGAAAACGACATCTTTATTGGTTCTACTTCCTATTTTTTATGAAGAGAATGAATCTTTTTATCGAAGGATCAGAAAAAAAAAGGTCCGGATCTCCTGCGGGAATGATTTGGAAGAGCCAAAACCAAAAATGGTGGTCATTGTCGATCGCCTTACCAAATCCTCACATTTTATCCCTACTCGAGAGATAGATAGTATAGAAACCCTCACAAGGTTATACATCAAAGAAATAGTCTCCCGGCATGGAGTACCAATATCTATCATCTCAGATCGTGACAATCATTTCACATCCAGATTCTAGAAATCATTGCAGAATGCTTTGGGTACTCAATTAGACATGAGTATGACATATCATCCCGAAACCGATGGACAAAGTAAAAGGACCATCCAAACACTCAAAGATATGCTTCGAGCCTGTGTCATAGATTTTGGAAAAGGATGGGAAAAACACTTACCATTAGTAGAATTTTCCAATAATAATAGTTACCATGCTAGTATTAAGGCAGCACCATTTGAGGCACTTTAGGGTCGAAAGTGCAGATCACCTGTTTGCTAGGCTGAAGTTGGAGATGTTCAACTTACAGGACCAGAAATAATCCATGAAACCAGTGAAAAGATAGTGCAAATTCGACAATGCTTACAAGCTGCCAGAGACCGATAAAGAAGTTATGCCAATGTAAGGCGAAAGCCTTTAGAATTTCAAATTGGAGATCGTGTCATGTTAAAAGTATCACCACGTAAAGGAATCATCTAATTTGGAAAACGAGGAAAACTTAACCCTCGGTATATTGGACCTTTCAAAATCCTTGAACGGATTGGCCCAGTGGCATACAAATTAGAGCTTCCTGAAGAGCTTAGTAATGTCCACATTACTTTCCACGTTTCTAATCTAAAGAAATGCTTATCTGACGAATCTCTCGTCCTTCCAATGAAAGAGCTTTAGCTTGATGACAAACTCAACTTTGTAGAGGAACCTGTAGAAATTATAGATCGAGAAGTCAAGCAACTAAAACAAAGTCGTACTCCTATAGTTAAAGTAAGATGAAACTCTAAAAGAGGACCAAAATTCACATGGGAACGCAAAGATCAAATTCGTGCCAAGTATCCACATCTATTTTCAAATGTCACTAAATCTCAGGACGAGATTTCTTTTAAGTGGGGGAGACTATAACAACCCGTAATTCTCATCAATGTAAATATCCATCTATTAAATTAGATGCACTGTATTATCTATCTATTAAATTAGATGCACTATAACATCTATCTATTAAATTAGATGCACTATATATATACCACCTTTATACAGGGAATTTTTTTTCTTTATCTTAGTATGCAACGTAACTTGTATCTCTATTATCTTATAATGCAACTTAACTTGCATTACTATTATCTCACTATGCAACGTAACTTGCATTTCTAAAGTAAACGAGCACACGCAACCTACCTATGACAACTCTATCTACATTTATGTCAAGCAAACATCATAACAAGTCAAGTCAATGATCTATTATCTTCTATAACATGTACGTAACCTATTTTACATAGTTTTCATGAAATAAACATAAACCGTTAACGTTTATGTCAAAATCCTAATTTTATGTAATGTAAACATTCAAAATGAATGTACAATCAAACAAGGAAAGTGTACAAGTAATCTATGCATCAAATTTAAATATGAATTCCCTCCAAAATAAGGTACAAATCTTTTAATGCACAATGTACAAGTTAATGAATCACGATATTCAAAATAGTCGTTTACCTCCATTTTTCTTAAAGATTTCATACAAACTAATCAAACTAAGTTATAAGAACTCAGTGGTCAACATTAAATTTCATTTTCCTTCCTTATTACTCCAATACACATGAATTAAAATCAAGACACCCTAATCCGAACCATAAACCAACCCATGCCCTATTTATCTCATTTCCTACCCATTTTAAATCAAACCAATCATCCACACACCACCATGAATCACCTAATTCAGCTCCAAATAGCTTACAAGCTCCTCTAGTTCAAGTCTTGGCCACCAAGGAAGCCACATCCTCCTTGTTTGCTTGTTGTAACCTGCGGCTACATCACCTCTCTAAATCCTTGCCAACACCTCCTAGCTACACTCATAGCTCTCCTTACTCACTCCCTAGCATCCCTTAGTCACCTCCCACATGTCCTAAGCTTGGTCTCTAAGTTTCCTTGCACCCCAAGGTGAATTCGCACCTATAAAAGGGGACACACCCTTCACATTTTAACTCACACCTTTCATTCTCATTTCAAAACATCAATAGAGTCCCAAGGCTGATAAAGGAAGAGGAGAGAGTCCACAAGGCCAGAAGTAAAGCAAAGAAAGCAAGAAAAGAAGCCACAAAGGTGATATTCTAGGCGTGCGAGTCTAAAGTCCCCATTTTGACCCGTTTTTAAGTCATAAGCTTGAATTCAGGTTCCATAAGCTCTCTTTTATGTTTTAAATCTTTCATAAGTATCCTATGATCATATTTATACTCTTGTTAAAAGATTAGACCTTAAAACCATGCGCGTATAAAATTTCAAAACCAAACGAGCCTAATGAAACCCTAATTACTAGTTTTCTCTAAATCCAATAGCTATAATCATAAGCTGTTGTTATAAGCTATTCCTATAAGCTTATTTATCATTTCTATAGACATTTTACCAAGTCTTAAAAGCTCTAACCCGTTGGATTAATTTTTCGAACCCAAATGACCCATTTTGATATTTTGAACTCGAAATCCTTTTCTATAAACTATAAGTTCGTAAAATCTATTTGTCTTAACTTATTTTATCTTATTATGATAAGCTATAATCTAAAAATCTCTTTTAGAAACCTAAAATAGTCTTGCATGTAATTTGGACTTGTTTTGTAAATTATTTTCATGCAAGGGGTATATATTGTAACTTTTGAAAATTATTAACTACAAGGGTCATTTTTGTAATTATATTAAAGTTATAACTTCAAGGGCTTGTCTTGCCAAAATTTTAAAGTCAAAGGTTTAATTAATAAACTTTATATATATAAAGGACTACTTTTGTAATTAATTATAATTCAAGGGTATTTATTGCCAATTTAATATTCTTAAAAATATAAAATATTATATTTTTATATAAATTATAAAAATATATATAAATATTATAAAACTAGATTTTATCAAAACCCGACACCTTAATCGTTAATAATTAACGATCGACACATTATAAATTAATTACGTACTATATTAAACCTAATTTATCATCGACTAGCTTTTGAAGAAACTTATAATCTTATCATATCACGATACTAGGGAGTTTCATGTGAGGGGTTCCATTTGGGTATTCGTTTTGATGAGTTTGCTGGGTTTACGATTTAAAGTGCCCTAGCTCCTCAAACGATACTGCATGACCTCTGAATTATGATAGCCCGAACAGTGGTACAATGTTTCCATAAATTAATAAATTAAATATGTATGATAAACTCTGTAAAGATTTGAAACATAAACAAGCAAACTAAGACTTGACATATTACCTCAGGTTGCGTGTTGAAGCCGTTTTACTTTCAATTATACTGAACTATTTCGTCCGGGTAGATAACATCGTACTACCATACGAACGCATTTTACTTGATATGCTTTTGCCATCAATTTGATTTCCCTGTACTGTTAAGGTGAGTTCATAGCCTCGCATTTAACTCTTTTAAATGTTTCATAAACCCGCGAGGGGGATACATGCTATAAACCATGAATGCAAGTATTTTTCCAACTATATGCTATCCTGATATATTATTGCCTAAGTACCTACTTTTGCCATTAAGTCGCCACTATCATGAACCGTTAAGTACTCGTCGGGGTAAGCGCGAATGCTGTAAATAGATCTATTTGGGACTGGACTCCCCGTTGGGGTACCTATAGTATCGGTAACCAATAGCACACATTTGAATAACTTTGCGAGTGTTTGGAAAAGACACCGTTGGGGCAATTATTTATGGTTATTGATTAACCTAAGGCTTCGGTGTCATGAGCTTAGGGCAATAATACTGTTTTTCATAATAATTGTGAATGCATGCAATTATTACTATTATGGGTGTATAACAACGTAACCCACTATTGAACTTGTATTCAAACTGTTTATTATAAACCTATGAATTTCACTCAACCATTGTGTTGACTTTTTAGCATGTTTATCTCAAGTAACTGAGCATCATATGGCACGGAGTGGCACGGAGTGGCACGGACTTGAAAATGGCTAAACTGTTATCATTTAAATTTTATGTTTTAGATGTTGGGACGTCTCTTTTGTAAAAACTCTAATGAATAACTGAATGATAACTAAATTTTCCAAAAACGTCTCTTTACGATTCGTTTTCTATGATTATTACTGTTGTACTATGAAATAATACCCCAGAATAGCTTCCGCTGCTATATGTCAAATATAGGGGTGTTATAGACATGCTTAAAGCATGCGTCCTAGACTTCAGAGGAAGTTGGGATGTTCATCTTCCATTGGTTGAGTTTTCATATAACAATAGTTATCATTCTAGTGTGAGATGTGCTTCGTTTGAGGCATTGTATGGTAAGTGTCGTTCGCCAATTATGTAGGTTGAGGTTGGAGAAGGTTAGTTAATAGGACCTGAGTTAGTCCAAGAGACCTCTGAGAAAATCTCGTAGATTAAAGATAGACTTAAGGCTGCACGTGATCGTCACAAAAGTTATGCTGATAAGAGGAGGAAACCTCTAGAGTTTAGTGTAGGTGACTATATTTTGTTCAAAGTGTCGCCTTGGAAAGGTGTGGTACGCTTTAGGAAGAAAGGGAAACTAGCACCTATATTTGTTGGACCTTTTGAGATTATTGAGAAAGTAGGCCCCGTAGCCTACAGGTTTGATTTACCTGAGGAGTTAGATGGTATTCATGACATGTTCCACGTGTTGAACCTTAAGAAGTGTTTGGCTGATCCAACACTACAAGTGCCCTTGGATGGGATCCAAATTGATGCCAAGTTAAATTTTGTGGAAGAGCTTGTGGAAATTTTGGAAATAGAGTTTAAAAAGCTGAAGCGTAGTAGGATTTCCATCGTCAAGGTTCGGTGGAATTCAAAACGTGGTCCTGAATTTAAGTAGGAACATAAAGATCAGATGAAATTAAAGTACCCGCATTTGTTTAGTGATGTTAATAGCTGAATTTCGGGGTCAAAATTCTTTTAAGGGGGTAGAATGTAACCTTTGCCCCTTTTGTGTTATGAATATTTCATTTTATTCCTTTGACTATTTGACTTTCGTCAGTTTATTTAGATATTGTACCGTGTTGACGATCGTGATTTTGTTGAGAATTATGGTAATTTATCATTATTTGTGAACAATATTCCTTTTTAGAGGTTATTATTATGTTATTTGTATTCTGAGTGGTTTGACCCGTGAATTTCAAGAAATGCTGAAAAACAAGTCCTGACACGTTCGTTAATGTCCAAATGAGTTTTGGGAGGTCTAATATGGAAATATGTCAAGTAAATACTCTAAGTTATTGGAAAAGTATTTTTAAATTGAATAAAAATGCTAAGTATCTTTGGGGAGTATTTTACGGTTGAGTTTTACGAGTTTTTAAGTGATCCCGACACGAAAAGAAAGACTCGAACCCTCCTTGGATGCCAATATGGGGTGTGTAAGACAAAAGGGGGAAAGATGCCTATTTTCTGGCTAATATGTTTCTTGGTATCATTATATTCCCATTACCTTAACACTTTTCTCATAATCCTTTTGATTTCAAAAAAATAAATCACACACTTGTGTGTGTGTATTGGTGCGTCCGAAATAAGCCAACAACAAACACCATAGATTTTCCATTTTTAATCAAGAACGAGATGCCACGGGTTGATACGAGTAATTGGGTATTCATTTAAACAATGTTTGGGTTGTTCGGTTCGTATCGAAATCTACATTTTTGAAGATTTTCTTGTAAGTTTCCAAATTTAAATTTCGTTTGTCCTTTTGGGTTTATATTGATGCATAGATGTTAGTTGTACAAGTTGATCGTCGTAAAAAATGATTTTTGGAAACGAAATGGATAAAAAGGGTGCGTTTGGTTGCGTCGAATAAGAAAAGAAACAAAGGGGTTTTTATAGTTTTGATGTTGTGGTCGTTATGGTTGAATAACATATGTTGCTAAATAGCTTATTTTGAATAATAGCATGTATAACTTACTTTGTTGGATTTTTGTGGCTTATTTTGAGCTTATATGCTCACGTCACCTTTTAGAATCACAAAGGAAGTGATTTTTATTATTTTTGTGATATGGCGTATGTTCGTGGACTAATATTATAGCTTATGGTGGTAACCAAATGCTATATTTAGCTTACTAGCTTATTTTCAAGCTTAATATATGTATTCTAAAGCTTATGGACTCACGGCCCAATGAGCCCATTTAAGCCGTGGCTTAATGGGAGGGCATATTGTGGTCCGGATTATTTTCTACTTATTAGTATGAGCTTATGTATATATATGGACTTTGGTTTTGGACTTGGATTGTATTTTGGACGTATAAATACCTTATTGGGCCTTAAAGCCCAATAAGCGATATTTAGTCGTTTAAAGAGTTTTCACGGACTTTTGAAAGTGAAATGTATTTACAAAGTGATATTGAACGATATTTTGGGAAAATGCTTTAGTAAACGTTAAAGATTGGGATTTTGGAATTTTGTCAAAAAATGTCAAATTGGTGAAAAGTGTTGAAATTAAGGTTTGAAACCTTGGAAAACGTTATATAAACGTACGGGTCATGTCAAAATTTGGTAAAAAGTTTATACTTAGAAAATTTTACTTAAGAACATGATTTTTGGTTTTAAATAACAAAATATTATTTTATTATTTTAATAAATTCACTAAAAGACAAAACTTCTCTAATATGTTTATTATGAGTAAACGTTTCATTTTGAATCATATTATGATTATTTTATTGGGAACTAAAGGAACCGAATGGACTATTCGAGATATATTTATAATTATTTATTATAAATATTTACTTATATTACTTATCTATTTTCTTTAAATAGTATAAGTATGTATCATTGAGATATCAGATTGATAAGATGTTTTGGGTAAAGACGTCAACCATCACACCACTAAATTGTTATGGGTAATTGTACAATGCATCTAGCCTCTATGCATCAAACGTGAAGTATGTTTTGGAAAATGAATGATTAAAATGGGACATTAATAGGACTAGGTCATGTGCAGATGTCGTTGCATTTGCTTGTGTGATTGAGATTTAGTTGCTAAAGACTTGCTTGAGGCGAGTTCTCGTAGCCCCAATTTTACTATTTTTCCGTTAGGGGAAAATGATGCTCAAATGTGTTTTGAAATGTTTTGAATTGAACTGTGCGAAATGTGATTTTGTTTTTGGAACAAGATATGTGCTTATGACTGCTATGTGAATATTGTGTGTTACATGATTGTTTGGATCGGAGGGGTACGCCTATCCCAGTATTTGTATGATTGTTTGGATCGGATGGGTACGCCTACCCAGTATTTGTGTGGTTATTAGATCGGCTGGGCACGCCTACCTTAGTTTTGTGTGAGGTCCTGCCCTAATCTAGTGCTCCAGCTGGTAGGCCCTTTAGGTGCGTAAGTGACATTTGGTGATCGACTAGCGGGATTGCTAGGTCATGTTACATGATTAGCGATGTTGCTAAGTCATGGGTTGTTTGCATATATTCATTGTCATATTGCACTATTGTCCACTATTTTGAAATATTTGCAATGCTTTTGGGTTTAAGGTCAAACCTACGAGCTCATCAACATTATTGTTGACGTTTTCGAGTATCATTTTTAGGTGAAGTGAAAGAGGAATAAGGTGGTGTTATGTGATAGCAGACTTAGAAGTATCCCGTGTGGATTTTTCATGTGAAGTATTGCTTGTTTAATTAATTTGGTTTTAGTATTTGTAAGTTTTGGTTAAGTTTGGATTTGGACCCCTGTGTGGGCATATGGAATTTGTAAGAGATTTTGGATTTGGTTATGATTTGGGACATCACTCGAGGTTTGTTCGAGGTTGATGGTCTTCGTAACACTTGAAGTTATGCTTGTAGTTTACTCTATATTTGTATCTTGTGTTATATTGATCATTATGTTTACGCTCTCGATTTCTGCATTATCGGGGTGTGACAGATTGATATCAAAGCCAAGGTTTATAAAGAACTGGGTGGTTGGGCCTAGACAATAACCTAGGATCGGTGTTTCGCTTTGCCTTGCTTTCCGCAAGGTTCGCGGTTTGGTGCTTTTAGTTACTGTCCATCATTGTGAAATATATAGCTTAATACTGAGTACGACGGTAATAGGATGCGGTATAAATACGGAGCCAACGTAGTTATAAAAGTATCACAACTTACTCGTACTTGGTAATACCGTTCACACAAATTGATGTTGACACCATAAGGGGGTATTATGTGTATAATTATATATAGTAAGATAGTAAGATATTCTATATATATGTTAGTCTTCCTACCTACCTAACGTTGCAATTTATTTCTCCTTCGTGATATATCCACCAAGGGTGAGGTACCAGAAAGTGCTGGGCCCACCCCTATTGTATGCCAAATCAGTAGAGGGGGGATGGGTGAACGGGTTTGTAGAGGTGGAGGAAGGGTAAGAGGACCCTAGGAGAGGTAATGATGAGCGTGTTAACAAATTGAATGGTCAATGAAATACCAGGTTTGGGTGCTAAAGGGGGTGAAGGGAGTCATGGAATGTAGAGGAAGTCAATGGGGGTGTAGGAGGAGCACCCGACTTCTCGACGATCATTGCCCAGCAATTGCAGAACCTCTTACCCACCATGCTAGCTCAGGTTGGTAACCAAGGAAATGTTGGAAATCAAAATGGTAATGTGGTTAATGAGAACGTTCAGGAGAATGTTGGGAATGTGTTAGTAAATGGCAACCGGGTAGGTTGTTCATATAAGGAGTTCTTAGCTTGTAACCCTAAGGAATATGATGATAAGGGAGGTGTTGTAGTTCTTACTCGATGAATTGAGAAAATGGAGTCTATGTAAGAATTGAGTGGTTGTAGTATTGACCAAAAAGTGAAATACATTGTTGGTTCATTTGTGGGTAAGGCTTTAATGTGGTGGAACTCTCAGATCTGCACGCTAAGCCAGGAAGTTGTTGTTAGTATGTCATGGAATGACTTTAAGTTTATGATGATAGAAGACTTTTTTCCTAGTCATGAAATGCAAAAGTTGGAAACTGAGTATTGGAATCATGCCATGGTCGGGGCTAGCCATGCTGCGTATACTGATAGGTTTCATGAGTTGGCTAGGTTAGTTCCATATTTGGTGACTCCAAAGAGTAGGAAGATTCAAAGGTATGTGTATGGCCTTGCTCCACATATCCGTGGGATAGTGGCAGCAATGGAGCCAAAGACTATACAGAAAGCTGTGTAGATTTCTGGTGCACTGACCGATGAGGCTGTTAGAAATGGATCAATTAAGAAGGTTAAGAAAAGAGGAAATGTGGGTAACCTAGCAAGGATAAGAATGGTAGGGATGATAATTAGAGGACTAGGACTGGAAATGCTTTTACTTCTACCGCAAACTCTATAGGAAGAGAAAATATAGGTACTTGGCCCAAGTGTACCACCTGCAACTCCTACCATGTACCTAGAAGGCCTTGTCGCACATGCTTCCACTGTAACCGCCTGGGTCATTTGGCAAAGGATTGTAGAGGCGTGCCAAGGAATGTGAATCTTGTCAATGCTAGAAACCTAACTGTTAAGGCATGTTATGAGTGTGGTAGTACCGACCATGTCAGGTCAGCTTGTCCTAGATTGAATAAGGCACAAGGACCAGGAGGAAACCATCCAAACCAAGTTGCTGCTAATAATGGGGTTCAGGGTCGTGGAAACCAAGGGAACCAAGCTAGGGGTAGGGCATTCATGTTGGGAGCAGAGGAAGCTCGCCAAGATTCGAACATTGTAACGGGTACATTTACTTTGAATAATCATTTTGCCACTACCTTATTTGATTTTGATGCCGACTATATTTTTGTTTCCGCTACTTTTATACCTCTGTTAGGCATAGAGCCGAGTGAATTAGGTTTCAGATATGAGATTGAGATAGCTAGCGGGCAGCTAGTAGAGATTGGTAAGGTTATTAAGGGTTGTAAACTAGAAATCGAGGGTCGTGTCTTTGACATCGATTTGATACCTTTCGGGCATGGGAGTTTTTGATGTGATTTTAGGTATGGATTGGTTGTCTAATCATAAGGCTGGAATAATTTGTCATGCGAAAATAGTGAGGATACCACTACTAGATGGCAAGGTGCTTAGAGTATTAGGAGAGAAACCGGAAGAAAAGATGAGGCAGCTAAACAGTGCTAAGACTAAAGAGAAATACGAAGAGAGAACGTAGTAGTAAGATATTTACCCGCGGTATTCCCTAGGACGACCTATCGAATTAGCTGCCTATTCGAAGAAATTGAGTTAATCCCTGAAGCAACACCGGTACCAAATTCCCCCTATCGTTTGGCACCTTATGAATTGGAGGAGTTGTCGGGACAACTCAAGGAACTCCAAGACAAAGGTTTCATTCGACCAAGTTCGTCGCCTTGGGGAGCGCCGGTATTGTTCGTTAAGAAAAAGGATGTTTCTTTTAGGATGTGTATTGACTATAGAGAATTGAACAAGTTGAATATTAAGAATCGTTATCCGCAATCTATAGGATTGATATTCATATTTGACCAACTGCAAGAGCGCAATTTTCCTCAAATATAATCTTAGGTCTGGATACCACCAACTGAGAGTGCATGAGGATGACATTCCAAAGACTGCGTTTAAAACTCGTTATGGACATTTCGAGTTTACAGTAATGCCCTTTGGTCTGACTAACGCACCAGCGGTATTCATGGATTTGATGAACAGAGTTTATAGGCCTTATCTTGATAAGTTTGTGATAATGTTTATAGACGATATCTTAATCTACTCTAAGACTCAGAAGGCGCATGTAGAACACTTAAGGTTAGTCATGGAACTACTCAAGAAGGAGAAACCGTATTCTAAGTTTTCTAAGTGTGAATTTTGGCTAAGGTAATTGCATTTTCTTGGACATGTGACACTTGGTAATGGATTCATGTAGACCCTGTAAGCTTGAAGCAGTTAATAAATGGAAAGCCCCTAGAACTCTGATTAAGGTTTCGTCTTCGTTCTTAGGATAAGCTGAGTATTACCGTAGGTTCATTGAGAAACATTTCTAAGATGAGATAAGGTCTCTTACATCTTGACTCAGAAGTGTAAGACTTTCGATTAGGGTGAGGAACAAGAATTGGCTTTTCAAACCTTGAAGGATAAGTTGTGTAATGCGCCTGTTCTAGATCTCCCCCATGGACTGGAAGACTTTGTGGTATATTGTGATGCGTCTGAGATAGGACTAGGTTGTGTGTTAATGCAAAGAGGTAAGGTGGTCGCCTACACGTCTAGGCAGTTGAAAATTCATGAAAAGAATTATACGACCCATGATTTGGAGTTGGGTGCAGTTGTGTTTGCATTTAAGATTTGGAGACATTATTTATATGGGACAAAGAGTGTCATATATACGGATCATAAGAGTCTTCAGCATATCATTAGTCAGAAAGAAATAAATATGCGACAGCGTCGCTGGATAGAATTATTTAGTGATTATGACTGTGAAATTCGCTACCATCCTGGTAAGGCGAATGTGATGGCTCATGCCCTAAGTAGGAAGGAAATAGTAAAGCCTAATAGAGTTAGATCTATGAATATGATCCTTCAGTCGAGTATCAAGGATAGGATATTGGCGGCTCAAAAGGAGGTTGTGGATGAGTCTGCAGGATTGCATAAAGGTTTGGATGAGATGATAGAATAGAGAAATGATGGGAATTGACTACCTGTGATCGAATATGGGTACCAGTTTGAAGGGTGATTAGCAAGAACCATGAAAAAGGATGAAGACCCAAAAGTCAAAAGTTATCTCTATACACCCAGGAGCTGATAAGATGTACTACTATTTGAGAGATATGTATTGGTGGCCTAGGATGAAAAAGGACATAGTTGAGTATGTTAGTAAGTGTTTGACTAGTTTAAAGGTTAAGGCTGAGCATCAAACATCATCTGGCTTGCTCTAGCAACCTGAGATCCCCGTATGAAAATGGGAAGGAATAGCTATGGATTTGGTGACTAGGTTTCCTAGGACTAGTAGTGGCAAACACAATCAGAGTAATTGTGAATCGATTGACTAAGTCCTGCTCATAATTCTATCAATGGCGTGAGGATTATAAATATAGATGGCAAGATTTGAATTTAAAAGAGAAAGTTGGCCTGACATTGTGCCAAACTCGATATATTAGAATCATGAAAGTCGTTCACATCAGGTAATTGGTATCTGATGAGGTGTCATTTTATACACTTTTTCAGGGTCGTTTAACCCCCTAAATCGTGCATTTATGCCCAAAATAGGTACTTAATCATTCCCTTTCAGGTATTTCTCATTTGGAGGGCATTTGGAAGAATTACACGTGACTTAGGCTCATTTGGAGAAGAAACGGACAAGACTACAGACCTACACCAACATCTCTCAAGATTATGTTCTCAGCGGCTGGAGACGGCGTCACAGATACAACGTGACGCCGTCACAATGAAGACCAAGACGACGTCACAAGATTCCATGACGGCGTCAGAGCACACGACCCAGCCCATTATCTAGAATATTCTCTTTCATGACGGCGTCACGATTAAAACGCGACGCCGTCACAGCGATTTTCCTATATATACAAACCCGAATTTAGGGTTTTAGGGTGTAAACTTTAGAATAAAGAAGAAGGTACGAACCTTTGTTCATATAGCAAAGCTGTAGGGGACAATTTAGGGCCCTAAAACCCTATTGAACTTCCTCCAACTCATGTTTTAATATAAAGTAAAGCATTATTTAATCAATCAATATGTCTAATGTTTTCTTAAATTCATTATGTTCTTGATATATCATATAACAGGCCTTGGCTAAAAACCTCCAATTGTTTCCTTATGATTATATGAAAACCAGAATGTAATCTTAGTGGTGTTGCTTCTTGTGATGGATATGCATGTTAGGTCTTAAAAAACCAGCTTTTGTCTGTATCGTTGTTGATATGTCTAGGAAAACATGATTGTGTAGAAAGGATACCAACGGGTAACAGTCATCATACTACCGTTGCCCCCTAATATGTTGAATAACCACTTTTAATAAATTTCATCAGTACTTAGTATAACCCTTAGGGGGCCTTGTAATAGTCTTCATACTACCTTACTTGTACGTTGTCTTAATGGAATATTAAATAGACGGCGGGTTCGTGTAATTCGTTCATGACTTAGGAAATAATTACACAGATCATCACAAGTGTGACAAAGCAACAACACTAGGAGAAGCAATCTAGGGATATAATACATATTAAATAAACACAGTCTTTATTTATATTGTTTTATCACCAGAGTTTAGAATTATTATTTAGTTAATAGCTAAAACCAATCCACCTCTCCAGTTATATGATTTACTTGCTTTCCATAAAATATAAAAATACAAAAATAATCTTCCCTCGACCCTTAGAATTCTGTTAGACTGTGATCAAGCCTTCCCAACCTATTCCTCAAGTGAACGATAACAACCCCCCCGAGTCTTGCCTATACTACTACTACATACGATTGATGCTCTGCCTAGTGAGTTGTAAAAACTTCGTGTAAAGTCCCAACGCGACCGCAACACAGTCCAATGCAAGAGCAATAGGAACGTCGTTTTAGAATGAGTACAGATTATTCAACCCTCAACCGATGGTCAGAGTGAGCGTACTATTCAGACTTTGGAATACATGCTTAGAGCGTGCGTCCTAGACTTCAGAGGAAGTTGGGATGTTCATCTTCCGTTGGTCTAGTTTCATATAAAAAAGTTATCATTCTAGCGTGAGGATGTGCGTCGTTTGAGGCATTGTATGGTAGAAAGTGTCGTTCGCCAATTTTGTGGGCTGAGGTTGGAGAAGGTCAGTTGATAGGACCTGAGTTAGTGCAAAAGACTACTAAGACAATCTCGCAGATTAAGGATAGACTTAAGGTTGTGCGAGATAGCCAGAAAAGTTATGCTGATAAGAGGAGGAAGCCTCTAGAGTTTAGTGTAGGTGACTATGTCTTGCTCAAAGTGTCGCCTGGAAAGGTGGTAGTACGCTTTGGGAAGAAATGGAAACTAGCACCTAGATTTGTTGGATCTCTTTTGAGATTATTGAGAAATTAGGACCCCGTGGCCTATCAAGTTAGACTTACCTGAGGATTGAATGGTGACATGACACGTCCACATGTCGAACCTCAAGAAGTGTTTGGCTGATCCAACACGCAAGTGCCTTTGGATGAGATCCGAGTTGATGATAAGTTGAATTTTGTGGAAGAGCATGTGGAAATTTTAGAAAGAGAGTTTAAGAAGCTAAAGCGTAGTGAATCCATCGACAGGTTGGTGGAATTCGAAACGTAGTTCTGAATTCACGCGGGAACGTGAGGATCATATGAAATTGAAGTACCCGCATTTGTTTAGTGATGTTAGTAGCTGAATTTCAGGGTCGAAATTATTTTAAAGGGGGTAGAATGTAACCTTTACCCTTTTTGTGTTCTGAATATTCCATTTTAGTCTTTTGACTATTTGACGTTTGTCAGTTTATTTAGATATTATACCGTGTTGACGGTGGAGATTTTATGAGAATTGTGGTTATTTATGGTTATTTGTAAATAATATTCTTCTTTTAGAGGATATTATTATGATATCTTCCGTATTCCGGGTGGTTTGGAACCCTTGAATTTTGAGAAATCCCTGAAAAATGAGTCCGACATAGACTCCGTTTAATGTCCAAATGAGTTTTGAAGGGTTTAAAGTGTAAATATGTCGTGTAAATACTCTAGGTTGTACCAATCGTTCGAGATTTTTTGGAAGTGTTTCCCGAGGACTTGCCGGGTCTTCCTCCAGCTCGACCAGTGGAATTCCAGATCGACTTGATTCCAGGAGCCGCGCTCGTAGCTCGAGCACCGTATCGATTGGCACCGTCCGAAATGAAGGAATTATCAGAACAACTACAAGAGCTTTCCAATAAAGGCTTCATAAGACCTAGTTCCTCGCCTTGGGGAGCCCCGGTCTTGTTTTTCAAAAAGAATGATGGATCATTCAGGATGTGCATTGACTACCGGGAGTTAAATAAGCTAACAGTGAAGAATTGTTATCCACTCTCGAGGATCGACGATTTATTCGATCAACTCTAAGGATCCAGCATTTATTCAAAGATAGATTTGAGATCGGGTTATCACCAGCTGAGAGTACAAGAACAAGACATTCCAAAGACGGCATTCCAAAATCGGTATGGTCATTACAAGTTTCAGGTTATGCCATTCTGGCTAACAAACGCACCTGCGGTATTCATGGACCTCATGAACCGAGTGTGCAAGCCCTACTTGGATAAGTTCGTAATCGTCTTCATTGATGATATACTTATTTATTCAAAGGACAAGAAAGAGCACGAAGAACATCTTAAGGAAATTTTGGAATTGCTTAAGAAGGAGAAGTTGTATGCCAAGTTTTTTAAGTGTGAATTTTGGATTCCGAATGTACAATTTCTCGGTCACGTCATTGATAGCGGAGGCATTCATGTGGATCCAGCCAAGATAGAATCTATCAAGGATTGGGCATCTCCTAAGACACCGATGGAGATCTCTAATTTTTAGGTCTTACTGGTTACTATCGAAGGTTTATTGAGGGACTTTCGAAGATTGCTAAATCAATGACGAAGCTTACTCAGAAAGGAATCAAATTTGACTGGGGTGAAAAGGAGGAAAACGCTTTTCAGTTAATAAAACAGAAATTATGTAGTGCACCAATTCTGGCTTTACCTGAAGGAAGCGAGGATTTTGTGGTTTATTGTGATGCTTCACACAAAGGTTTAGGCGTTGTGTTGATGCGAAGAGAGAAGGTAATTGCCTATGCTTCTCGACAACTAAAAATTCATGAGAAGAACTACACCACTCATGATCTAGAACTTGGATCGGTGGTGTTTGCTCTAAAGATATGGAGACATTTTCTATATGGAACCAAATGCACTGTTTTCACCGACCATAAAATTCTACAACACATTCTTTACCAAAAGGAGCTTAACATGAGGCAACGCCGTTGGCTAGAATTGCTAAGTGATTACGATTGTGACATCCGTTATCACTCAGGAAAGGCAAACGTAGTGGCCGATGCATTGAGCCGTAAGGAACGAATTAAGCCATTGCGGGTTCGAGCCTTAGTTATGACTATTGGCTTGGATTTTCCCAAACAAATACTAGAAGCTCAGATCGAAGCCCTGAAACCAGAGAATCTTGAGAATGAAGATGTAGGCGGTATGATCAGAAAGGATATACTAAAGGAAAAGTTGGAACCACGCGCCGATGGGACTTTATGTTTAAACGGCAGGAGTTGGTTACCTTGCTTTGGCGACTTAAGATCCGTGATTATGTACGAATCCCACAAGTCGAAATATTCTATCCATCCCGGTTCCGAAAAGATGTACCAAGACATGAAGAAGCTATATTGGTGGCCAAATATGAAGGTTGACATCGCCACCAATGTTAGCAAGTGCTTGACATGTGCAAAAGTTAAGGCCAAACATCAAAGGCTATCAGGAGTTTGTTAGTACAACCACAATACCCATTGGAAGTGGGATATATCATGATGGAATTTTAACACTAAGCTTTTCTTAAGTGTCCACAAGGTTTGACACATCTAGTGATTGTGTATCGACTTACAAAACCTCATTCTTTCTTGCAAAAAAGAGAATGGGTCCATTGGACAGTTGCAAGGTTTGTACCTGAACAAGATATAGCAGAGACAAGGAATACCTATTTTAATCATCTGTGACTGTGATGAGAGGTTCACATCAAACTTCTGGAGATCATTTCAAAAAGCTTTGGGTACAGATCTGAGTATGAGCACCGCGTATCATCCAAAAACTGATGGTTAGAGCGAGAGGACTATTCAAACTCTTGAGGACTTGCTACGTACTTGCGTGATCAATTTTGGAAAGGGCTGGGTTAAGCATTTTCCAATAGCTGAATTTTCGTATAACAACAGTTATCATGCTAGCGTAAAGGCCGCACCTTATGAGGCACTTTATGGACGAAAATGTCGATCACCTGTGTGCTGGGCTGAAGTTGGAGAAGCTCAACTGACTGGTCCGGAAATGATCCAAGAAACAACGGAAAAGATTGTCCTAATCAAGCAGAGAATTCAAGCTGCTCAGGATCGACAAAAGAGCTACGCTGATTTGAAGCGAAAGCTAATGGAGTTCGAAGTTGGGGATAGGGTGATGCTCAAGGTCTTACCTTAGAAAGGGGTTGTATGATTTGGTAAGCGGGGTAAGTTTAACCCGAGATATGTTAGACCTTTCAAGGTGTTAGCTAAGGTTGGGAAAGTTGCCTACTGGCTGGAACTTCCTCAAGAGTTGAGCAGGGTTCACCACACTTTCCATGTGTTTAATCTGAAGAAATGTTTCGCTGACGAACCATTAGTTATGTCGTTGGAAGGAATTCACGTTGACGATAAGCTCTAGTTTGTGGAAGAGCCCGTTGAAATCATGGAATGGGAGATCAAATGATTAAAGCGAAGCCGGATACCATTGGTTAAGGTTTGCTGGAACTCTAGGAGAGGTCTTGAGTTCACCTGGGAACGTGAAGATTCGTTCAAACAGAAATACCCACAACTTTTCGCAAACCGAGCTACGTCATCCACAACAAGGTCTTAAGCTTTGAGGACAAAGCTCTTTTAACGGGTGGAGACTGTAACATTTCTCAATTTCAGGTCATTTTACGACTCCTATTATTCGTCACTATTTATTTGGTCTGATACACGTTTACTTTTAATTTAACTTTAAGCTAAATCGCGTAGACTAGAAATAATCATTTAATGTAAACGGTCACCAAATAAATTAAGGTTTACATCAATTAAGTGTTATATAATTATTAAGAAGATAATTAATGACTTTGCGTATTTTATTTTTATTGGTTACGTAAAAGGGCTTACGTTTCACAATAAAATACATTTAGACACACCCCAAAAATACCTAGACTTACCTAGACTCAAACCAACACCCACTTTTAATCCTTAAACACAAAATTTAATAAAATCTTGTGTTAATAACCCACTAGGGCCAGATGTGGGGAAACAAAAGCAACTAGAAAATCCTTAATATCTCCTAAGTACTTGTACATCAAGGGTTTAATTAAGAAGTGTCCTTAATGTCTCCTAGTTAAGCTAATACACATTGGATAAAGACCACTTTGGATCCCTCTTTTCTTTTGATACCCGCGACAACAACATACATATACACAAATAATGAAATCTTGCTAAATCCTAGTAAATCTTGTACATATATCTTGTAATTAAGATATGTACTAAGTAGTATTAGCAAAACCATGTCTTGATAACTAGAAACCACAAAACCACACAAGAGGGCACAGTTTGGTTTAATTTTGGGACTAGGAAAGCTAACTAGTTCTCATGCTTATATATACACACTCACATTGACACTTAACACTTCTTGAAAACTCATAAACACATTAAACACTCTCTCTCAAACAAACCATCTTTGTCTCTCTTGTCTCTGGTCATAAGCCACAAACAAACACCTTCATAAATCTCATTCGAACCCACAAACAATACTAGGGTATTCATACAAGTTCATAAGGAGGAACGCGAGCCAAGGTTGAGTTATTTGATAAGCTTTAAAGCTTAGGGTTGGCGTACATTGGGTTATACGATCATGTGACACGTTTGGATTGGCATTCTACTCGTTACAACACACAACCAAGTCACTAGGACCCTTGTAAGTCGCGTTCAAGCTTGTACACTTTCGTATTATAAATATTTCGTTGATTTCTAGTCGTATAGGTCATGGTATAGTGAAATTTACCAATATACATGACTATGAACATGCATGGTTCAACCCATGCATGGTTCACATACATATATTTGATCTTGTGTGGTGCTAGAATGAGTAACATATACAAAACAAGGCTTAATGATGACTAAGGGTTATACGTTTTCATTAACAAATGAATTTCACAAAAACTGTACGTAAACTTTTCATAAGAATGAAATGGTGTGGCTAGGTAAGGTGTATATAAACTTATTTAATGCTTGCATGCGTTAAACGAAACATAGGGAGATCATATGAGCTCAACGTATTCGGCTTAGGGTTAAACACCACAAAACACGAACCAATTACACTCAAAGTGGACGTATATGTCCACTGTTGGGCCAAAAACCTACCAAAAGGGCAACGTGGCTTATGGTTTAGCTTATTTAGGGATTAAGTGCTTAAATGAGGGCTTAAGAACCTATCAAACCCTAACGAATCCTTACAAGATCCTTAATAAACTAATTGGACCCTTAATGGGCCTATTGGGCCCAATAGTCCACGTACGAACCAAACAGGCCTAACAGGCCAAACTTGTGGGTCAACAGCTTATTAATAAGCACCCTTGAGCTTATTGAGAGGTCTAGTGTACTTATTGAACTTATATGGACCCTAACATAAAATGTAAACATAACCGGACCCTTAATGAGCCCGGCAGCCCATTACCGTAACCAACCGAGACCCATAAAATAAAAATAAGCCTAAACAGCTTATTTGTGAGTTTAAGCAGTTTATTTAGCTTATTATAAACATTGGAAGGTTAATGGACCAAAATGGAGTGAGCCCAATGGCTTAGGAGGCTTATCGGGTTCCTAACGGGCCCAAAGACCCATTACCGAGAGTTATTGGCTTATGGAATAAGCCATAAGCTAAGGAAAGCTTAAACTGATTCCATAAGTGCTTATTGAGACTAGAAAATAAGTTGGATCATGTATTAAAACTTTAAAAGACTTTTGAAAAAGTTTCGGGTTAAGGTTATTGGGCTAAAGAGCCTAATAAGCCCAAATAAGCTTATCCGAGCTTATTTTTTAGCAAAACAGTGTCATATAATTTAAATAAGCTTGAAGAGGGCTTATGTACTTATAGAACTTATTTGGACTTAAAATACAATTTTTACAAGTTAAGGGACTTAAAGTGTCAATTTGTAAACTAGAGGGTTAAAACTGTCAAAATAGTTTTATAAAACCCAAGGGCTGTTTTTGTCAATTCTAAAACATAAAGGGCTATTTTGAGAACATAAGGACCTAAAGTGTAATTGTTGTAAAGCTGAAGGACTAAAAGTATAAACGTGGAAACCTAGGGGTTAAAATGTAAACATTATATTTTCATAAACATAGGGACTGTTTTTGTAAATATAGAAAACCTAAGGGTATTTTACAAACAAAAGTGATTTTTATAAACACTTAACGTATCGTACAAGTTATAATATTTATCGGATATTATATAAATTGAAACACGACTTAATAAATATGAATATTTATTAATAATGCTTATACATATACTTTAACGTGTGCAATAGTATACCTTCCTAAGAGCCATCACGTAAAGACAAATACAATGTACATGTACATCACCACACAAGTGATAACAGTATATATAAACTAGCAAAATATTGTAGTTTATACATTAAGTCATTAGCCTAAACTTATAAACTAAGACTGGCCGTATTTACTTAGGTATTTGACGGTGTGATTCAATTACCATTCTTAGATATATTTATCATTCATAGAGGACTACCTACTCAGGTGAATTCATAGTCCTGTGATTTATAATTATTTAAATGATTTACATCTTTGGGGTGAGAACATGCTTTATTTTACAAATTAGACGCAAGTGTACATTTTATACAATGATTACGTGTTTGCCTAAGTAGCGATAACCCACTGAGCCCATTATCATGAACTGTCAATTACTAGATTGTGAGCGCGAGTGTTATAAATAGATCTATTTGGGATTGACATCCCGGTTTGGGAGAGTAGCGCTCATTGTGCCGGTTTGCCGGACAACAAACATATACCATGTCAGACTTGGGATGTTGTTGGGTTAGAACATCATTCACGCTGTCATGAGCTTAGGAAAACATAATTACTTTTTATAATGTTTGCATCTTTTGCTTAATCATACACATGGAAATCTTGCGGTCCTTCAATTTATTTACATAAACCTATGAATTCACCAACTTTATGTTGATGTTTTAAGCATGTTTTTCTCAGGTCAATAAGGCACGAGGTTCCAAGATACATTGGGGGTCACTCTTTGGAGAGTCAGTACTAAAGATTTAGGGCGTATTACATTTTGGGAACATTTGTTATAAACCAAAATCTTTACTTATATTGTCGAACAATTTGAAGCCATGAGCTTGTGTAATGAACAAGTATTTTGTTAATCCAATGTATCTTTTTAAAACGACACGTTTAGTGGTCGTTCTCATATCTTGTGATATTGATCTATGAAGTAACGCCCTTGGATATTCAATATTCCGCTGCTACCCAGATTTGGGTGTGTTATAGAATTTTTATCACATATAAGCCTTTCTTCCTAATACCTTTACCTATGACTTTACCGTCCTTAGTGATTTCACTATCATGTTTAGAGAAAGTTACTCTACACTTATTATTACATATTTTTCCTATACTTAGCAAGTTAAATCCTAAGTTATCAACATAGTCTACATTATCTATTTTAAGAGATTCATTAGAAATTGTACCTTTGCCAATGATGTTACCTCAAAGATTACTACCAAAAATAACGTTACCTCCATTGTATGCCTTATAAGTAAAGAAGAGCTTTCGGTTACCCGTCATATGTTTAGAGCATCTGCTATCCTGTCGGGTTCCAAGTCGACTCCAAGGCATATCTATTTATATAGTACAATGACTCAAACATTTGGTTCCCAATATCTTATGGGTCCAAATTTGTTAGTGCTAAACATCCCTTGCATTTGATGTAATTGGTTGGGATGAGGAGATGGAGAACACATTTCCCATGGCATGTAACTTTGACGTAGAAAGTTGTTCCAAGTTACGAGAAAGCCATGAGGTCAATTTTGTCGACCAATGTTCCTTTTTGGTTACGGTGTCTTGGCACGAGGATAATTATTATTGATTCTTCTGGGAGGTGGAGTTTTTGATCTAAAATTTGGTTTCAAAAATCCAACTCTGGGTTTTGACAATAGCTTATAGAATTGTTTAACTTCATTGTCATTAGCAACGAGGACTTTGGCTTTGTTTACAATTATGTGTTTTGGTCTGGGACCCAAAATAGATTTTTGAAAAGACACGCTTTTCTCATATCCAAGCGTTGCTGGTGGCGGTCCCATAATTATTTTGGGGGCCACTTGGGCACTTTAGGGGCCGCCCATATTTATGGGACCTCCATCAGAGGACACCATTTTCTGAGCTTTCACAAATTTTATTTCCTTAGTTCCACTAGATGATGCTTCAAATGAATTAAACCCTAAACCTAGTTTATCACCGAAGGGTTTTTGATTACTTAATATTTCATTTAAGCAATGTGTATTGTTTTCAAATTTATTTAATCTAGTGGATTCTTCTTTGAGTTTTTCATTCTCAATTTTAAGCGTATGACACTTTGCACAATCGAGATTAACTCCTTTGTTTTTCTCGAGTGTGGATAATTTATCTTTTAATTCTCTAAGCTTGTTTTCTAGACTATTTCTAGTAGCTTTTAACCTTTTGTTCTTAGTGATTATCTTTAGACTCATTTTGCATAACTTATCATATTCGTTGTCTAAAGCTAAATCATCAACTGATGAGTTTTCATCACTAAAGTAAGATGATTCGGAACATACCTCACTTGATGCATGAGCTACAAGACACGTTTCATTTTTGACCTTCTCATCATCTTCTTCATTGCTATCTCTCCAAGAGCCTCCAACAAAAGCTCTTTGGTTCTTATCTTTCGGTGGTTTTGGACATTCTCCAATAAGATGATTCGGGTCACCGCATCTAAAGCATTTTCTATCACTTTTACCGTTATTGTCATCACGAGCATCTTTTGGACGTCTTTTTGTCATTCACGAGGTTGTCTCATGAATCTACATCTTCTTTTTAAAGAACTTCTTTGAATCCCCTCTTACCGCCATGGCGTATTCTTCGTCTTTCCCCCTACACTTAAGTTGAACATTGTCCCCAATGTTCTCTAGAAGTACCCGTAAGAACGAATAAAGGGAAAAGAAAACAAGGAAAAGAAACTAGTACTCCCCTGGTCTGCTCAATAATGAAGAAGAAATATGCGATAACTGGTTAAATCTTCCTCTAAGAATCATCTAATGAAACTTCTTAAGAATTTCCAAGCTTCTTCTCATCAAATATAACTTGTAATCAAAGACAAAGACAACTACACCAAGCATAAAATCTGCGATAGACAAATATACAATGTGAATTTAGGGTTCGACTTGATAGATAGGATGAGAGAATTGTTAAACTCAATAGGTTTTTGCATGTTTATAATAGAAGAATACATATTTTAAATGTTGTGCAAGTTTTATTTTCAAAAATAATTAAAATTTTGAGTTTTCTAGACCTGGGCGTATGACGCCGTTAGGGTTGTTGTGACCCCGTCATAGGTGTCGTGGTGACGGCATCGCGTGTAAATCGTGACGCCGTCTCCACGCTCTATGAAAACGAAATTTTTGTTTTTGATGAAAAATTTCATGCACTTGATTCTATAAGTTAATTTCTGTACAAATAGCTACATAAAACCTGAGATTTAATAATTCAATCATATGACTTGAAAATGACGCGATTTAATCTAAACAATTTATTCAACATGCTTGAACTTGGCTCAAAAGCTGGATAAATTCCCCTACACTTATTATTTGCAAAATACCTTTGATTGAAATTAAGACGAGGTTAAGGACAAACAAAGCATGATTACAAGATAGTTCAAACATAATAAAACAAACTATAAAGAATTAAAACACACATGACACTCCTAATTTGCTGGAAAAGTAAATTGAGTTGCCTCCCAAGAAGCGCTTTTCTATATTAACGAGTCTTGTAGCTAGACTTGAAGTCACACGTTCTTATGTGACTTATCCTTCATCATCCATTCCTCTTAAGTATTCAGGTCCAAGCTCTAGGCATTCTTTGTAAAATCCTAGTATCTCGCTCATTACATACTCTACTCCTCTTCTCTTATCTTCCTCGTTCCTAAGATAGACTGATTTGGTATGCTCCTTTTCTAAGTCCGACAGTAAATCGTATTGTTCTATCTTATGGGGTATCTTATAGGCAACTTCATCGGTCCTGTTAATGAATCTTATAACACCTTCGGGTGGGTCATGATTCATGTTGGATATCTCTACAAAAGGTCTCCCTAGTACTACTTGCGATAGCCTAGGGTCTATGATTGAACTAATATCCTTGACAGTCATGAAGTCTATAATATATGTGAAGTTTCCTATGAAGATGTGCATTCCTTTAATCCTTTCTGTGAAATTACTAACTCCTCCATTTGAATCTTCCCTAGGGCTGAGTTTTCTCCTTATGATCCAATTATACATCATTCGGGTCATGATATTAAGGGGGAGTTAAGGTCAATATAGGCTTTTTCCACATGCACATGCCCAATGTTGCATGGTATCTTGAGATTCGATGGGCATCCTTCTATAATGATGGGGTTTCGTAGAAATATTGAAGGGATTGGGCCACACATGAGGTATTTGTGGTATGCGAGTTCACTCCTATTCAGGAATATGTCGA
This sequence comes from Tanacetum coccineum, assembly GCA_026074375.1. Classification (NCBI taxonomy): domain Eukaryota; kingdom Viridiplantae; phylum Streptophyta; class Magnoliopsida; order Asterales; family Asteraceae; genus Tanacetum; species Tanacetum coccineum. The sequence continues at coordinate 33,789 of BQNB010056783.1, forward strand.
AATACTCCACTTCTTGCACTCCTGCTTTGGGTTCCTCTTTGTGGGAATTATCATCCTTCGGGATTATCTCGATAATCATCACATCGATATCTTCCTCTTTGGTGCAAACGAGTTCAGCATTGGGCGATGGCGGAGCCAATCCGAGTGATTCAAAGAGTGAATTGAATTTGAGGACTTTTTCAGTGATGAATGAAATTGATGGATCGGGTGGTGTAAGAGAGCCAGGATGGTTTTTTGGGTTGCCTCTCTCTTCTTCCTTATTCTCTTCGGTATTGTCATGGGAATCACTTTGTTGCTTGGGATGGATTGTGATGGTGTTGATCGAACTGTGAATTTGTGTTTAGCATTACGGGTCTACTGTTGGGTAAGAACGAGCAGACGAAACTGGGTGAGTCCCCAGTTTCAGGTTCTTAACTGTATCGCCAGGTAATGTGCCCGCTATTTGATCGGTGATGGCTTTCAAGATGATGTCTATTTTGTCGGTCATCTCACTTTGCTGTTGTTTGAAATCGGCTTCAAACTTGGACAGTCTAGCGTCTTGAGATGCCATGAAGTTGGATACCAGCCCTTCTTTATTTTATTGATTAAAATTTTGAGGATGGTTATTGAAGGAACGGTTTGGGATTGAACCGTTGGGTTGAAACCGATTAGGTGGGTTTGAAAAATTATTTTGGAAATTTTAGGGTTGTTTCCACCTAAGGTTCGGGTGACTTTTTCATGACGGATTATAGGTGTCACCAAATTTTTTTTGTTCGGGCTTGAAGGTATACCACTTACCTCCCGCTTCATTGGTACGCGAAGATGCGTATTCAACAAAGGCTTGTTCGGGGCCTTCCATGCAATACTGAGTGTCATGAGGACCACTGAAGATTTCACATGAGGTAGTGATTTTGTTTACTTGAGAGGGTTGCGCTGGAGCAAGATGAGCTTCCATCAAGCGTTGGACTTGATTTTTAAACTCGATTAGACAACGATCGGATGTACTCGGGACATCTTAAGGCAAAGTGATTAGCTTGACCGGCTTAGCAAAATCCCTTGGGTCATTCCAACTTTCGTTGTCATAGAGGGCGAGGCCCTTTAATAATGCCCAGGATTCTTCAGTGTTGAGGTCACGAATCTTACCACCGGCCGATTGGTCAATGGTTCGTCTTGTGACGGGATTGACATGGTCATAAAAAATTTGGACTTGGAGCCAAAGGTCGATGCCATGATGAGGGACTTTTTGGAGTAAGTCCTTGAAACGAGTCCATGCTTCAGATAAAGATTCTCCATGATGTTGTTGGAACATCAAGGTATCATTGTGGAGTTTTGCGGTCCTTCCTGGTAGAAAGAATTGAGCAAGGAATCTGGTAGTAAGATCCTCCCATGTGGTGATGGATCCTGCTAGAAGGCGTTCAAGCCAATTGCTAGCTTGATTGCGAAGGGAAAATTAAAATAAACGCAGGCGCGTTCTTTCCCTATTGTCACTGTCAATGTCAAGTGAGTCCACAAGTTTAAGAAAATCCTTGAGGTGTTGGTTTGGATCCTCGAACCGAAGTCCGTGGAATGAGAATCCGTTTTGCACCAACCGGATGGTGTCGGATCGAAGAGGTACCACATTATTCCCTACGGGGAGCTCAATGGTATTCCTATAGCCCTCATGGCTTGGTTTGGAGTAGTCTTCTATAGTACGGATAGGATTCTCATCTCCCATGGTGGTTGACGAGAATAGGTTACGAAACAGATAGCACAAAGAAGAGATAGACTATAAGAAAGCTAATGCGGAAATTAAATTCTCACTTGAAAATATTCAAGCGAGTAGAAATAAGCTAAACTATGATCAAAACCTAACTATTCCCCAGGTTGCGGCACCAAAAACTTGATGTGGTCTTCGTAGAACTTCTACGCGAAGTTTTACAACTCCCTAGGCAGAGCACCTAATCGTTGTAGTAGTAGTATAGGCAAGACTCAATGGGTTGTTATCGTTCACTCGGGGAATAGGTTGGGAAGGCTTGATCATGGTCTAACAGAGTTCTAAAGGTTGAAGGAAGATTATTTTTGTATTTTTATGTTTTATGGAAACAAGTAAATCATATGTTTAAGAGGTTTGGTTTTAGCTATTAAACTAAATAGTAATCTAAACTACTGGTGATAACAATAAGATAAAAGACTATGTTTATTTAATCATGTATTACTCCCTAGATTGCTTCTCCTAGTGTTGTTGCCTTGTCACACTTATGATGATCTGTGTAATTATTTCCTAAGTCATGAACGAATTAAACGAAACCGCCATCTACTTAGTATTCCGCAAGAGCAACGCACAAGCAAGGTAGTATGAATACTATTACAAGGCCCCTAGGGGTACACTAAGTGCATGTGAAATACATTAAGAGTAGATCAACCATATTAGGGGGCAAGGTAGTATGAAGACTATTACCCGATGGTATCCTTTCTACACAATCATGTTTTCCTAAACATATCAACAGCGATACAGACAAAAGCTGGTTTTCTAAGACCTAACATACACATCTATCACAAGAAGCAACACTACTAAGATCTACATTCTAGGTTTCATACAATCATAAATAAACACATTAGGAGGCTTAGCCTAGCATGTTAATAAAGCAAGAACATAAATGAATCAAACAACACATAGACATATTGAATGATTAAATAAACCTTACTAGATTAAAACATGAGTTGGAGGAAGTACAATAGGGTTTTTAGGCACTAAAATCGTCCCTAACAGCTGCTAAACAAACTAGGGTTCGTACCCTCTTTTTATTCTAAAGTTACACACACAAAACCCTAAATTCAGGTTTGTATATATAGGAAAATCGATGTGACGGCGTCACGTTTTAATCGTGACACCGTCATGAAAAGAATATTCTAGATAATGGGTTGGGTCGTGTGCTCTAACGCCGTCTTGGAATCTCGAGACACCGTCTTGATCATCGTTGTGATGGCGTCACATTGTATTTGTGACGCCATCTCCAACCACTGTAGAGAAATTCTAGAGCCTTGTTGGTGTAGGTCCGTAGTCTTGTCCGTTTCTTCTCCAAATGAGCCCAAGTCACGTGTAATTCTTCCAAATGTCTTCCAAATGCGAAATACCTAAAAAGGAACGATTAAGTACCTATTTTGGGCATAAATACACGATCTAGGGGGTTAAACGACCCCAAAAAAGTGTATAAAATGACACATCATCACTTGTAGACAGAGAAAGAGAGAATAACATAAACTAGTGTGTGTTACCAATGACCAACACCCTCTTTATGGGATGGAAATGGCTTATATACTAAGTCTTATGGCCAGGTATGGGTTGGACTACCCATGGACTTGACTCAGTTAGCTTTCTCGTAACCGAACGCTTGACTACGAGCTATAATATATTATATTGGAAGTGACCGAGTCTTTTCTCTATTCCTAACAATCTTCGCCTGAGGGAGGTCACTCCAGGTTACAAAACTCTCAAACCTAGCATTCTATGAATGTCTTCGTATTTGCTCATGGTCTTTAATCTTTAATCTTTATCTTGTTTCAATATGTAGTGAGCTTGATCTTGAGCTTGCTCCTATGATAACATCAAATTTTTTATATTTTTTGGTGGCAAAATACCCCCTATATTACATGCAAATATTTCACCAACACTTGAAAACGAGATGTTTTCTATTGTTTTGTAGTTTTCAGGTGAAATGCAGGAAAGTGATAAGAAACAAGGGAAAAAGGACTTAAAGTGTAAACTCTAAAGAATGTTATGGCGTAACACCATATCTAGTTACGCCGTAACCATATATTTGGAATGAAATCTTGTCAAAGTTATAGTTACTACGTAACAACTTATCCAGTTACGCCGTAACAAAGAGAATCTATAAATATGGAATGAAGATCACGTACTTATGGACATTATTTGAAGGTTACGGCGTAACACCATATCTGGTTATGCCGTAACAACTGCTTAATTATGGAATGCCATGTAAGATGGTTACGGCGTAACACCTTTATTGGTTGCGCCATAACAGGTTCAATACCTATAAATAGAGGCCTCATTCAAACTATTCTGACATCACTTCCTCCACAGCCAATTGGAGAGGCGACAAAGGCTTCCAACCTTCAAAGAATTCCACCTGGAGTCTAATGGAGATCAGACTTTACTTAGTTTTAATATTTAATCGTTCAATTACGAATACTGTAAGAATTGCGAGTTTTCAATCTATGATTTCTTTTATTTCTTATTGTGTTTCCGTTACCATGAGCGGCTAAGCACTTAAAGTGCTGGCCTAGTTATGTAATTACTTTTGTTATGATTGTTTCCTGTTAGATTATGGTTTCATTAGATATTCCTTAACTATCGTATAACCCTGGTTTTTGGTAGTACGGGTGGTTTGGACCTAGCTTGCCCTATAATTAGATTATCTAGTCAATATGGGATCCAATGGGTACTAGGGAGCATCACTAACTCCTTACCTGATGTAGGAACTAACCGGTCACCGTACTTATCACTTTATATACTTAAAAAGCACAGGAACTCTTTTAAAGAGAGTTAATAATCTTTATAGATTATTAGATATGTTTTAGGAATAGTTGGGATTTATTATTGCAACCTGGATAACCTACCTCCCAGATGATTTGGAACTGATTCGGAATCGCATAGAGTATAGGATAGATTACATATGCATATTTAAGTCTATCGACCTTAGAAACCGCTAATGAAACCATAGTTTAACATTGCATAGGAATACGTTCTCATA
>BQNB010056784.1:11228-38517 GCA_026074375.1 Tanacetum coccineum
CACATGGTGGAGGATTGAAGTACTCATCAAACAATGGTTGAAACAGGATCTCATAGTCTCTCTTGGATGGTGGAACATAAGTTGTTAGAGAAATTGAGTTTTGTACAAGTCCTGAACTGATGTATCCAGGAGTCAATTTGACCATTTCATACACATTGAGAGACCAGGTTCAACTGTATTGATCACATTAGATTCACTATTCTCTCCTTCAAAAATTGCATATGCGATTGCCATTTTTGATTGATCTAGTGAATTAAAATACAAGCTAATGTACGTTGATCCATTTAATGATTGAACGAGCATGGGAAAATTTGAAGGATGTTGATGAGAACGGTCAAAAACAAGAAGATTTCTCTTCTTTTGAAGATAAAGCACACTAAAGCGTACACCTTTCTTTTCTTTAAGGAACGGGGCCTGAAGTGTTGTCGACAGACGCCATATCAGTTCTTTTAACCATTTGTGTACATTTGAAGATGATCCCTATGAAATGTAGACTCTATGGAGAAGTTCATGGCATGGATCATCAATATGTACACGTTTTTGTTGTTCATTGACACCTTGAGAACTGTTTGGAGATTGTTTTTGCTTGTGAATCCTCTGAGGCACTTGATTCTTAGACATCAACTATTTCAGCAACCAAACTCTAAGTCTTTCCTTTTTAGGATTGAAAGATGTACCTACACTTAAGTTAAGAGTACTTGCACTGACATTGAGAGTTTGATCGCATTCATATGGGTTAGTGATATCTTTATTTGAACCATTTAGGGGTTCATAGTCAACCATTGTTGTGCTAGATGTGAATGTCTTTCCAGTTGGAACCCACCTAAGACCAACTGTGTTAAAAATTCTACCCGTTGGTATCCACCTAAGGCAAGATCTAGGAGTGTTTGGTTTCTCATGCACACCAGAAGACTTATTGGAAGAAAACCTATGTCCTGTAACAATCTGCCTACCAGGTTTCTGAGTATGAATCTTTGGTTCTATGGGTTTGTTACTGTTTCTAGTCTTAGGGGATTGAACCCTAACGTGAGAATTCACCTCTTTTAGGAATTTTGTTATACAAGCATCATGATTTGCATTAAAGAAACAAAGTGTTTGGAGTCCGAAAATGAACTAGGATTCCTAGAATGATCTGTTTTTTGCACAGCTTTTAGCGTTTCCTACCTAAGATCCATGCAAACTCATATTCATTTGATTGTTACTCCTAGGAATGCTTGCTACCAATAGTAGTGTTTTGTAACTAGTGAGTATCACAACACTAGGTTTTGATTCCTATTCTTTCTGTGTTCCTTTTTCTTAGCTTCCTCTAAGATAGTGATTATGATTCCATAGTCATCTTGAACATCGGTTCTTCTTGACTAATCCGAAATTGAGCCAGGTGCAATCACGTATGAGATTTGCAAGCACATATTCTCGATCTTTAGGCAAATATTTGAGGAGTTGACTGGTTTGACAAACGTTATTCACATCAACTTGGGAGGCAAACCGTGGTTTTGAAAAGTTAGGTCGTTCAGATTTAAACGCATTCGGTTGTCTAACAACTGATTGGTTTCTGGGTGGTTGTAAAACCGGTTTCCCCAAGATTGATGGTTTTGCAAACTTAGTATCCACGCTATTTCCTTTTAACTTTCTTAATTTCGTTTTTCAATCGACATTCCACAAACCTTTCTTGAATCTGAGCTTTATTAAATCAGTCTTTTCAACAGTCTTACTATTTACTTGAGCAATCAGTGAGTCATTATGATCTTTCGTCTGAATTCGTGTCTTTTTGATAGAATCATAAAGATCTTTGTAAGTATGTTTTAAATGCTCATTTTCCTTATTTAACTTCCCCCCCCCCCCCCCCCCCCCCCCCCCCCCCCCCCCCCCCCCCCCTCCCCCCCCCCCCCCCTCATTCGCGCAAGTAATTAGCCCACACTACTTTCTAGTTCAAATGTTTATTGTTTCCAAACATCAATTTTCATGTTTAACCTTGCTTTCATTACTTGTCATCCTTCACACTTTTAATTTGATTCTTCAAGTTGCAAATTAGTGTGGTTTTGGCCTGTAGCTGAGCTTTCAAATCATTTATCTCAAAAAATTCACGAAACTCAGGAGCATCCTGGTTTTTACTGGTTGTTACATTGAAAACTTTCATCCATAATGTTGTATTGAAATTTTCAAGTGAAATACAATGTTTTCAGTAATAAAAACCTGCGTGATAAGTTCATTATAAGTTTTACTTTTTCAATCTTTCTTTTGATTTGACAAGCTCAGCTTTAAGCAAAGGACTTTTTACTTTTATATTGTTCAGCATCCTGGTCAATCTCTCCTCCCCTATGACACATATTTGTTGAATCAGGAGTGGTATTGCTATCAACCTTTTCCAACAGATATGTGTCATATATGGGTTCAGATTGCTCAGTATGTTGATGTTCATTAGCAAGGACATTATGTTAAGCAGACAATTGTACCTCAGCAAATGGCACTTGGTCATTTACGGGTCTGATATCTGCATCCACCGCATGTGTGATATAAGTCCCTGAACTGCTGCTTGTAATATGCTCATCTGACTTTGTCCCACCGCATTCTGTAACAACTAAACTAGCATCCAATGCTTTACTCGAAACAACCTTACTCTCTCTTGACTGCATCTGTCTTTCATTCATCCTTCTATCATACTGTCTTTTATGACGTGTTCTTTCAGCAAGAGACTTCTTAACATTACCCATGTGTAGGAGTAGTGTTTCTCTAAACTGTTTAACTTCGATTCTAGTGTTCAGCAAATACTTTTCTGAATTCAATTGACTGTCATAATCCCAAGGTGAGTTGGAGTCGAAGAACATCCCCCTTTTGAAAATGTTTTGTTTGATCCACGCAAAAAGCAGCTATAGACTATCTACCTAAATTCATCTTTGTCAAGTTGCTTTTCTAGTTGATCCAAGTTTAGTAACATTATGCCTGTGAAAGTCTGAACATCTTGTTCAAAGAGTGTCGCAAATGCCCGTTCGAGACATCCATTGATTTTTAAATCATTGTATGAAAGAACCTGGAGATGTGATTGAAGTAGTCGAAAAGATTTCATGCAACTTTCCTTTGCTGTGTGTTGCATTTGTTGCAATTGATACAACTCTCTCTCTTGTGAATTTGAATTTGAAGATTCCATTGAAATACGATGTGTGAAATAATGAAGGATCTTAAGTAGGTAAAGTGATTGTTGTTGTGGATAATTTGAATTTGAGTTCACGGGATTTTACAATTCTATGACTTAAACCGAGAAAAGAATAATCTTTTACGGGATTTTACTAAATCAAGAAGAAAACCGTGAAAGAATGATGAATTTTTTGTGATTTGTTGTTAGTAAAATATTTGTTGTTGTTGAAGAACTTGAACTTTTGTTAACGATTGATGATTTAAAATGACTAACGGTGATCAAACGTTAAACTTTAAGTGGCTAACGGTTTATTAAATCACAAAAAAACTAGCGGTGTAATACTTTGTTGACACAGGACTAATGGTAAAAACTAAGGTTTTGAATAAAAAATTTGAAAATTAAAAAAAGGCTAAAAGTAAAAAATTTTAACAATGAAAGAAAATTAAAATTAAAAGTTTTAAAACTAAATGTGTAATATGGAAAAATTTAGAAAATTGTAAGGTCAAAAGTGAAAGAGATTAAAAAACTATAGGGTTAATAGTAAATGTACTAATTTAACTAAGGGCTAAAAGATGAACTTAAAGAAAATTTAAGGGTGAAAAGAAATTTTGAAAATTTAAACTATATTATTAAATTTGAAAAGAAATCATGCACGTTATATCAGTTGTCTTCTTCGTTGGCATTTCATGAAGTGTAAACGTTTGCAAATATGAGCTCGCGGGTCGGTACAGTTATCGCCGGTATAAAATAAATATACCACGTTGATCGAAACGATGTCACGATCACGATGGTATAAGTTGTAAGTCCCGTAGATAACCGAAACACGAACCCGAAAAACCGAAACAACACGAATCTTAAACGTTTAACCTACCATCAATATGTTACACGTGCATATATTGCGGACTCGAGTATAGTTTTGATTTAGAAAATGACACAAACCGCAAAGCTTTGTTATCCCTGTCAAGCACAAATCGCAAGACACAAAACGTAATCCTTTTCTAGGACAAAACGCAATGTTGCCCTTAGAGACAAACCGTAACAAGTAGAGACAAACCGCAAGAACTCAAAGCGCAACAAGGACAAAACACAGTTTGTCTTTATACAAAACGCAACGTTAGGAAAATTTTGGCAGCATAACGGTTGTATTTGCTTGCAAAAAGGTCTCCACTCAGGCAAATCTCAATGCCTATGTAACAAAACGCAACTCCTTGAAGGCAAAACGCAATGCAACCTGAAAAAAAAGAAACACAAAACGCAACGTGAAGGGTCATGAATGTGTTAAGTTTCGGTACACGGGCTCTTTAGTTGGAAATCACTATTTTTATAACTTGACTTACGAGCCAACGTTATACGTTTTGTGGAACCCAAAATATGTGTTCTATGTGTTAATTGTAAACTTTATGAATTCACTCAACGTTTTGTTGAATTTTTAAGCATGTATCTCAGGTTAATTGATGTTGATGGCTGGATGGGACGGAACGCGGATATCAAGGATGGTGTCTTGGTGAATTAATATCATAAACAAAACAAGTGTTTTAGTAATCAAGTCGTGTTGTGACTTTTAGAAATAATCTCTATGTTGGTGATAGGACCTATGTATCTCTGATCTTTCTTATTAAATAAAATTATGTTTTATAAACGTATCTTTGAACATATATTGAGACTCGTGTGCATGTATTATGAAGTAGCACCACATATGTTGTATTCCGCTGCATATCGTAGTTTGGGGGTGTTACAGTCTTAGCACTAAGGCATTGCAGAATTGTATGGATAAGAAATTTCCATTGAGGTGAAATGAAAGCTTTATAGAATGTAAGCTTTTGTGTAAGATTTTCATACCCCATGAGTGTCAGCTGTTCAAAAATTGTAGCATTTGGCAGACATTTAATACCTTCAGCATCTTCGAATTGAAGATCACTTCTTACACTTGTCTCAGTGATGATCACCTTCTTCTTATCTACTAGGGTTTGTATCTGCACTTCTCCATTAACATTTTTCACCTTTGCAGTAGTCCAGAATTGCTCAATACATGAAGTATAGATTGTGGGATTAACCGTTAACGCATATTTGATAGGATATGCGTTCAAAAAATCCACAATTTGCTCGAATCCATCACTTTCAGTGGGTTTATCTAAGAATGCGACCATGTTGTGTGAACTAGCGAACTTTAGGGTAGCCATTGAAGTTGGGTTTTGATGATTAACAGTGAAATTGAGTTAGGGTTTATGATTAGAGGGTATAACAACGATTAAAATCGATTAAGTGATTGAATGAAACCCTCAATCGAAGTATTTATGAAATCACCCTCAACGGCATTAACTTGAACTAGCAGTACTAAGTTAAGCCTAACAGCATTAATTGACCCAACAGTAGCCCAACAGTAGTAAGTTATGCCTGGCAGTATTAACTTAACCAGTAGTAGTAAGTTTATGCCTAACAACATTAACTAACACTGACAGTAGTAAGTGTATGCCTAGCAGTATTAACTTTGAGTCACCAGCATTAACTCTAATTGCGTTCCAAAAAGCATTTCCATCATCAATTTTGATTCTCACAAGCTCTCTTTCTGTTTTTATTCTCACAATATCTCTCAATTCTTTTTCTCACCAATTCACTCTATCTGATTTTATATCACACATCTCTCTTTCTGTTTTTATTCTCACTATATCTCTTAATTCTTTTTCTCATTGAATCATTCTGTCTGTTTTTATGTCACACATCTCTCTTTCTGTTTTTATGCTCACCAATTTCTCTCATTTCTTTTTCTCACTGAATCACTCTATCTGTTTTTATGTCACACATCTCTCTTTCTTTTTTTATGCTCACCAATTTCTCTTAATTCTCACAATATTAGTTATACCAGCAATAGTAAGTATAACTAACAGCATTAACATAGCAGTATTAAGTATAACTAGCAACATTAATTATACTTACCAGTAGAAAGTTAGCCCAACAGCACTAACTTGAATTTCATCATTAGCAGCTTTTTCATCCCATTCAAATCATCATTTGTTGTATAATATGCTGCACATTAACACAATTAACCTCCCCTTAATCAATACTTCAGAGGTTAAGCATTCCAATACTTGCAATCAGATATTAAAATCTGCTAACATCAAATGCTTTTATGAGCAAATCTGCAACATTCTAATCTGTGTAAATCTTTATCATCTGAATAAGCTTCTTTTCATTAGAATCTCTGATAAAGTGATGCCTAATCTCAATGTGCTTTATCTTTGAGTGAAAAACTAGGTTCTTCACTATGCATATAGTACTCTCATTATTAATATGAATCTTAGTCTGCATAAAGTTGTATCCATAATCCAGTAATTGATTTTGGATCCAAAGCACTTGTCCACAGCAATTGGAAGTAGCTATATACTCAGCTTTAGTTGTGGAATTAGCAACCACAGTCTGCTTCTTGCATTGCTATGAAATCAATCTACACCCTAGGAATTGACAATCTCCTATTGTGGACTTTCTATCTAAGCTTGCTCCTGCATAGTCACTGTCAGTATATGCCTCCAAATCAACAGGTGAATCCTTAGGATACCAAAGGCCTAACTTAGGTTGACCTTTTAAGTATCTAAAGATCTTTTTCACAGCATGAAGATGTGAAACTTTAGGATTGACTTGGAATCTTGCACAAGCACATACTGCAAACATAATATCAGGCCTTGAAGAAGTTAGATACATCAATGACCCAATCATTGATCTATATAAATGTTCATCTACATCTTCACCATCTGCATCTTTGAGCAAAGGCTTATGGGTTTCCATGGGTGTGCTTGCTGTCTTGACATCACTAAAGCCAAATTTCTTCAAAATCCCAGTCACATACTTGTCTTGGCTTATAAAAATCTCATCTTCCTTTTGCTTCACTTGCAGTCCTAGGAAGAATGTGAGTTCACACATAGAGCTCATTTGAAACTTCTTATGAGTCATCTTCTCAAATTCAGTATATAATAACTTCTTTGTAGAACCAAAAATGATATCATCAACATATACTTAAACTAACAGAATATTACTTTTGTCCCTTTTGATAAACAAAGTCTTGTCTATCTTTCTTCTTTGAAACCCATTGTCCAACAGATAAGTTGACAAGGTTCCATACCAAGCTCTGGGAGCTTGATGCAAACCATAGAGAGCCTTTTCTACCTTGTAAACTCTGTCAGGGAAGTCTAGATCTTCAAATCCTGGTGGTTGACAAACATAGACTTCCTCTTTAATCTTTCCATACAGAAAAGCACTCTTGACATCCATCTGATACACCATAAAGTCTTTAAATGAGGCATAGGCTAAAAATAGCCTAATTGCTTCAATTCTGGCAACAGGAGCAAAAACCTCATCATAGTCTATTCCTTCTTCTTGTGTGTATCCTTGTGCAACCAATCTTGCTTTATTCTTAATCACAATGCCTCTTTCATCTTTCTTGTTTCTGTACACCCATTTAGTACCAATGGCCTTTTTGCCATTAGGTAACTCCACCAAGGTCCAAACCTGTTGTAACTTGAACTGCAGAAGCTCCTCTTGCATAGCTTCTATCCAGCTTAGATCTTTTAATGCTTGAATTACCTTCTTGGGCTCTTCTTGTGGTAAGAAACATGCAAACAGACAATTCTGAAAAGTCTTATGGTGGTCCGCAGCTGCACTGAACAAACAAATCAGTACTTCCAAATTACTTGTCATTCTTCTTGTTTAGGTGTTGAATGCAAGTCTCACTAATTGTTCAAACTAAATATCTTTGTGTATTCTTGTAGTTGGAATAGGACTGACAGGTATAAATGTATTCAAATTGTTCATGTCAGCCTCTACACCAACATCTTCATCATCATCTGAATAAACAATTTCTTCCAATTCAGAGCATATTTGATCATCATTATCATCCATAACAATATTTATCAACATCATATCCTCTAATGCATAAGTATTAACAGTTGGACTAACATCATTAATAGTAGTAGTGCTGTTACACTAGCACCCTTTTCTGATTAACTCTTGGCTCCTCTGTACATGGAACCCACTATCTATTATTCCCGGATCCTTCCAACATCCATCGTTTCTTATTCCCCTATGGTTTGAATCCCAGCCATACTGAGAATCCTTTAAATTAGAAGAGAATGGTGGATCTTGAATGGATAATGGTAGCAGTATGCAATCTTTGCTAGGTATTGTCTCCATTCTAGCTTTACCTGCATTATCACATGCTTTTGTACTTGTACTACCATTGGATTGATTCCCTGCTATAACAACCCGCAATTTTCATAAATGTAAATATCCATCTATTAAGTTAGATTATGTACAATCTATCAATTAGATATGAACTCACCTTTTTCAGGGAAATTTTTCGCTTTATTACATTACTTACTTTGCCAATATCTCGATGTACAACATTTATTGCATAACTAAAGCTAATGGGCTCAGGCAACCTACATATGGCAATTATATCTTCATATATGTCAAGCAATCATCATAATATATCAAGTCAATATCATAATATCATTTTTACAAAGTACATTATTCCTATAATGTACCATTCGCAACGTTATATCAAAACCGAAATCGATGTAAAATCTTACATATTCAATCAAACTAAGACTTGACATATATTACCCCAGGTTGCCTGTGACGAAGCCATTACTATTCATTTCATATACATTGCTATCAATTTCCCTATAACTGTTCAGGTGAGTTCATAGCCTCGCATTTCAATATTTCAAATGTTTTATAAACCCGCGAGGGGGATACATGCTATAAACATGAATGCAATTATTTCTGTATGCTATTTCAATTTACTATGCCTAAGTAACTGCTTTCCCTTTAAGTCCTCATAATCAATGAGACCGTATAATTACTCTCCGTAGTAGCCGAATGATTGTGAAATAGAACTATTGGGCTGGACTCCCCGTTGGTGTACCCAGTACGAGTAACCAATTGCACATCATTAGAAATCACGCGGTATTTTGGCAAAGTACCCGTAGGGCTATAACGTATCACCATAACCTAAGGCTTCGGATTCATGAGCAAATGGCAACTAATAAAATATGTTTCAATACCGGTAGTAATCAACGTAACCCGAATATCGCATTGCATTCAAATTATATATTACTTAAACCTATGGATTTCACTCAACCTTTGTGTTGACTTTTTAGCATGTTTTATCTCAGGTAACTAATGGCACGGAGTGGCGAGGACATGAAGATGGAAAAACCGTTATCATTCAAACTTTATTGTATAGATTTTGGGAACCTCTCGTTTGTAAAAACTCTGAAGAAATAATGAATGATAACTTATTTTCAAAAACGACTCTTTTTTATTCGTTTTCTATGATTATGACTGTTGTACCTTGAAGTAATACCCCAGATTAGCTTCCGCTGCTATATGTAAAAATGGGGGTGTTACACCTGCAACAACTGGCTTATAGTTCATTGAATTTGTTAGAGCATCTATATCAAAAAGCCAATTAGGTCCACTTCCTGTAATATTAGGTGTATCCTCACTAAACTTAATATGCAGGTTCTCTTCTACTATCCTAGTTTAACTGTTAAATACTCTGAATGCTTTGCTATTGGTAAAGTATCCTACAAAGAACCCTTCATCAGCCTTTCTATCAAATTTACCTAGGTGATATATGGTATTAAGGATTGTAACAAGACACCCAAATGGTCTCATATTTAAGGCAGGTTTTCTACATAGAAAAAGTTCATAAGGGGTCTTGTTGCGAGGCTTGATAACTAACACCTTATTTTGGACATAACAAGCAGTATTAACTGCTTCAGTCTAGAAAGTTGTTGGCAATTTTGAATCAGCTAGCATAGTCCTAGCAACCTCTATTAGTGTCCTATTTTTTCTTTCTGTTACTCCATTTTGTTGTGGAGTCCTAGCAACACTAAATTCTCTCTTAATACCCTTCATTTCACAGAACTGATTCATGACCATATTCTTGAATTCAGTCCCATTGTCACATCTAATCACTTTCACCCTAAGGTATATTAGATTTTCTATGCCTGTTATGAATGTTTTAAGGATTTCATTAATTTCATCCTTAGTGGCTAAAAAGAAAACCTAACTAAACCTACTAAAATCATCTATGACAACTAGGCAGTACATCTTTTTCATTAAACTCTTTACAAATGTTGGGCCAAACAAATCCATGTGCAACATTTGTAATGGTTGGCTGATTAAACTAACTGTTTTGGTATTACAAGAAGCTCTGTGTTGCTTTCCCTTCTGACAAGCAACACAAGTTTGATTAATTTCAAAAAGTTTTAAAGGTAAACCTCTTACACGATTTCCCCTTACCAGTTTATTCATTGTTTTGAAATTTACATGTCCAAGCCTTCTATGCCAAAGATTAGATTCATATGGTGTGTCTTTTGCAAAGATACAAGTGAGACCTCCTTGAGGAACAACATTCTTTAAATCAACACTGTACATGTTATCCTTTCTAGGAACTTTAAGCAAAACATGACTTTCATCAGTTAACTTAAAGTCTGGAGACAGAATAACACATTCAGTATCAGTAAAAAGAACATTATTCTTCTTTTCACACATTTATGTAACACTAAAGAGGTTAAACTTTAGTTCCCTTACAAAATACACATCTTCAAAATCTAATTTACCAGTTTTTATTTTACCTTTCCGAGTAATTTTCCCTCATTTGGAATTACCTCCAAAGGCAACAAATCCTCCATCAATTTCTTTATAATCTGTAAGATAGGATCTGTTTCTTGTCATGTGCCTATAGCATCCACTATTAATCACTCCTTTATCCTTTAAATCTTGTTGTGGATTGCCCTGTACATAATGGTACGAAAATTAGTTTCTTTTGGGGACCCAAGCCATTCCTGACTTGGATCTGCCTTGTGCATCAATATAGTCAAATATTTTAAAGGACATTGATGCACCATTGTTTCTGGAGACATGGTCTAAAATTTTGTGCTTTGGTCTCCAAATCCAACATGCTAAGGCCTTAACAGCATTTTCCTTGTTTCCCTTAACAACACTAATAACTACTTTTGGCCTAGCAGTATTAACCTTTATTCCCTTAACAGTATTAACCTTTTATGAAAATACTATTATTAGCGTTGTAATATTGTTAACAGGCCTTCTACATGTTGAATATGCATTATTAATAACATTTTTCATGGGTCCTGCATTACTCACTATTGTTCTTGGTTGAACAGTATTAGTTGGTCTAACAGTATTAACTGAAATTGGGCTAGACCTAGTTAAGACAGTTCTTGGAAGCATGTTCCTTTTTGGACTGGGGTGAGTTAATTTAGAGAATTGTGTTTAGTTTACCCTTGAATCATTGGTCCCATAACTGGTTTTGCAAACCTTTGATTATTATACCAGTTATTGCAATTATTCTTCAAATGATCAAAACTACCACAACATTGACATGACAAGCTTTGTTGAACATCTCAAAATTACTCCCTAAATTTTTGAGACATCTGTTTGTTAAAGTTTCTCTATAGTTTCCCCTAGGACTTCTAGATGGACTGAAATATGGACTGTATGTGTCTTGCCTAATTTGCTCAATAGGTTTCCTATCAGTTTTAGGTTTAACAAACTCAATTTTAGTAAAATCAGGCCTAACTGTTTGAAATTTAGGCCCATCTTCTTCCTCACTTTCAGAACACATAATCTAAATTGGGCACATTGTTCTTTCCTAGCAGTCTTAGGTTCATTAGTCTCAACAATAGGCTTTTCAACTACAGACTCACTAACAGACTCATTCACATCAACAAAATCATCTAGACTAGGATAAACTAAATCAGATTTTGGTGGCATAAAATTCCCAGTATAGGGAGGTGGGACAGCATTATACCCTAATCCTATTTTACACTTATCCATTATCTGTCTGTCTAGAAGTTTACTTAGGTTTTTGATGAATTTTAAAATTTTTGTATTGTAAGTTGAACCTTATCTTTTTCTTTTTAGCCAACTCTAACTTCTTTTTAAGCTCTGTAATATCTAAATCTTTTAAATATATTTCACGTTTTAAGATGTTTTTTATATCTTCCTCATCGCGCCCGCCCAACAGACTCATTTTTCTTAAAGACTAACAGTCTAGCTTCTACAGATTCTAAACCAGTTTTATAAGAGACAACACTTATCCTAGCTGTTCTTAAGTCTTTAACTAATTGTTCATTTTGTTCTTTTAGATCTTTTACACATTCTAAACAAGATGAACAACAATTTGAGTCATTAGATACCTCAGAGTTTGTAGAAGAAGTTAAACTTGTTGAAGAATAAGCCATGAGAGCAAAATTGGTTGGACCTTCTTCTGCTTGGTCACTCCAATCATAGCCAAAGCCATCACACTGAGACACTAAGGCATTTGAAGTAGTTTCCTCAACTGGCACAGTCCTTCTGGTAGGCTCCCTGTTTCTGCTGTCTTGATTCCTGGGTGCCCTGCACTCCCTTGCAAAGTGTCCTCTCTTGTGGTAGTTGAAACACTCCACCTTGGACTTGTCAAACCTAATTCTTTCTTTGTTGCCTATGTCTAGCTTACTTCTAGTATTCTTTAGGAATCTTCTTACCCTCATAGTCAACATAGCAATGTTCCACCTCAAATCCATCTCTTCTAGATCATCAGGATTAATTTGTTATAGATCTTCATTATCTAGTTATGGAGTACTTGGTTGGCTAGCAAAGAAGGAATAAATCACACCATCACTCAAATTTTCAACAATTGTTGAGCTATCAGCAGCACCCTGAGTGCTAGCAGTATTAACACCCTTAGCAGCATTAATTGTTCTAGTTGCACTGTTAGTGCTGCTAGAGGACAGAAAGGCTACATTGTGTGAGTTTGTGGTTGAGCTAGATGTCCTCTTGACTTCTGATTCATAAGCCTTCAGGTTGTTGAAGAGGTCATCCAAACTCAATGTCTCAATCTCTGGTTTGTTCCTCCACACAATAGTATGCATAGTCCATTCTTGTGACAAACTTCTTAAGAACTTCTGATTGATGTCTTCTTGAGGGATAACTTCACCATGCATCTCCAGTTGACTAATTAGCTTTTAAAGCCTTTCATAAGTTTTCTCAATCACTTTTGTGATGGATGCAGCAAACTTTTCATATTGCTGCTTCAGAAGATTTTTGAGTTTTCTTTGTAGCAGTATTACCTCCAAATCTGTTCTTAATAGCCTGCATCAGTATCTTAGCATCCTTGTATGAGTTAAACTTTAATTGATGCTCATTAGGTAAGGCCATCAACAAAGTGCTTCTTGCCTTCAACTCTGCCCTTCTTTGTGCCTTCTCTTCAACACTTGTAGGAGGGATAACAGTCTCCTTACCATCAACAGTTTTTGTTACTATAGGTGCATTACCATTTTCTACGATCTCCCATAGAGTGTAATCAATGCACTGTAGGTACTGCTCCATCCTCATCTTCCAGGGATCATACTCACCATGTTGGAGTATGGGTAGCTTGATGGTTTGAGTAGATTGAGAGTCTATTGCTTCTTGAAAAAGTAGATCTTGGGTGTAGTAAAGTTTCTTCTTATTCAAAGCTTCTCACAAGCTCTGATACCACTTGTTACCTGATAGGAACTAAGATCGTTTAAGCTCTAGATTATTTAGATCTAATCTAGGATGAATAATAAAAAAGGCAGAATAATCAAACAAAGATTTATTGTTATTAAACAAGGTTTTATATTCATACATTCACTCCAAGCCCCAATTCTATATGATCAGTATAGAACGGTTACAATCTAACAGGGTTTAAGGAAACCTTGATACCTTGGGGCTACACCAACACAACTAGACGTCTACATCTTTACACTTTGTGTACACACACGTTTTTCACACATAAGGATACTAAAAACTATGTCTATGGATCTATTTATATAATAGAGTCCATAAGACTTTACAAGGAAAACTAATTGTATTAGGAAACAAATCTTCCTAATATTTATCTTCATATCTTTGACCAAATCTTTTAAAATCTTCATGTACTCCTACATCTTGTAGAATTCCATAATGTCAACTTTGATCCTTTTGTTTTCCTTTTGTTTCTTTCTTGTTTCATTGTTTTGTATCATTGTTTTGTATCATCAAATCAATATAATTCCTAACAATTTGAGACATTGGAAAGCTTGGATTAGAAGTGTAATATATGGTTTGTAGTTGTAAAGATCAAAGTTGCATATCTTTACAGTCCCCTATTGGATAATGACAAAAAGGGAAAGATGTTACAAAGATGATATTATTTGCAACTTATTTAGTGTGGTGGCATAGCATGGAAGTTCAAAGGAAATCAAGAATTAAGGGGAAGATTATTTCATTCATGAAGATCTCAACTTCAGGGGAAGTTCATGCAGAAGATTGTTTTGTCATCATCAAATAGGGGAAGATTGTTGGGATTTATTGATTTGATGATACAAAAACAATGATACAAAAGAATGAAACAACAAGGATCAAAGTTGACAATATGGAATTCTATAAAAGATGGAGGATTCTAAAAGATCTCCTTAAATGATTTGGTCAAAGATATGAAGATAAATATTAGGAAGATTTAGTTTCCTAATATAATTATGTTTCCTTTGTAAGTCTTATGGACTCTATTATATAAAGAGATCCCTAGACATTAGTTATGTATGAGAGTCGTGTAAGTAAAAAGTGCAAAACGTGTGTGTGTGCACAAGAAAAGATGTAGACGTCTAGAGTATGTGGTTTAGCCTCAAGATCAAAGTGTCTTTGATCCTGTTACAGTTAGGTAATCATTCTATACCAATCACATAGAATTGGGGCTTGTGTGAATGAAAAACCTTATTAAATAACATTGTTCTTATTTATATTCCGCGGTGCAAATTGTTATCTTTGTTATTATATCCTAGATCAGCCTAGATCAAACTCCACAATCCCTCTTAAGATATTTCACATGCATTTAGTGTACTCTTAGGGGCCTTGTAAGAGTCTTCATACTACCTTACTTGTGCGTTGCCTTAACGGAATATTAAATAGACGGCGGGTGCATGTAATCCGTTCATGACCTAGGAAATACTTACACATATCATCACAAGTGTGACAAGGCAACATGATTAGGAGAAGCAATCTTATAAGTAATGCATAATTAAGTAAATACATTTAATTATCATAAAGTTGTCACTAGTAGATTAGATATTAGTTTAGTTAATTAGTTAAACAAACCAACCTTTCAAACCATAGATTTACTTACTTTCATAAAACATAAAAACACAAAAATAATCTTCTCTCAACCCCTAGAATTCTGTTAGACTGTAATCAATCCTTCCCAACCTATTCCCCTAAAGAACGATAATAACCTCTGAGTCTTGCCAATACTACTACTACAACGGTTAGGTACTCTGCCTAGGGAGTTGTAAAACTTCTTGTAGAAGTCCCTTACAACAACCACATCAACTCACAAAATCCTCTTGGAAGATGAATCCAAACCAAGTGTCTAGCCCCAAAGATAGATGAACTCAAATATTAAGGAGGTAGTAAAGAAGGAAGTCATAAAACTCCTGGATGCTAGATTAATTTACCCAATTTCTGACAGCCCCTGGGTTAGTCCTGTTCAAGTTGTTTCAAAAAAGGGGGAATGACCGTGGTAAAGAATGAGAAAAACGAACTCATACCTCATAGTACTGTTACTGGATGACGTGTGTGTATCGACCATCGCAAGTTGAATAACGCGACTCGAAAAGATCATTTCCCCTTGCCCTTCATTGACCAGATGCTGGAGAGATTAGCTGGACATGAGTACTACTATTTTCTGGATGGATTCTCGGGGTACTTACAAATCCCTATTGCCTAAGAAGATCAAGAGAAAACCACGTTTACTTGCCCATATAGGACATTCACATACAAGCGAATGCCCTTCAAGTTATGTAACGCCTAGCTACTTTCTAACATTGCATGACGGCTATATTCCTTGAGCTGATCGAGGATAGCATTGAGGTATTCATGGATGACTTCTCTGTTTTTAGTAGCTCCTTTGACCACTGTCTAAAAAACCTCGAGAAAATGTTAAAGAGAATCTCGTGTTAAACTAGGAAAAGTGCCACTTCATGGTAAAAGAAAGAATCGTCCTCGGCCATAAGGTCTCAGGTTCAGAAATTAAGGTCGATAAGGAAAAAATCGAGGCAATCTCCAAGTTACCATATCCCACAAATGTAAAAGCCATTCAAAGCTTTCTAGGACATGCCAGTTTCTACAGAAGATTTATAAAAGATTTCTTATAAGTCGCACGCCTAATGACCTAGCTTTTGGTAAAAGACGCCCCATTCAACTTCTTTGAAGAATGCATCCAGGCCTTCGATAAGTTAAAACATGAGCTAACTCAGGCCCCGATAATGATCAAGCCAGATTGGTCATTGCCATTCGAAGTCATGTACAAAGCAAGTGATTACGTTGTCGGAGCAGTGTTAGGGCAAAGGATCAAAAAACACTTTAAGACCATACATTAAGCCAGCAAAATAATTAACGAGGCATAAGAAAACTACATAATGATCGAGAAAGAGCTTTTGGCTGTCGTCTTCGCATTCAACAAATTTCATCAATAGTTAGTCTTATCCAAGACTATCATTTTCACGGATCACTCTGCATTGCGGTATCTCTTCACAAAACAAGATGCAAAACCGCGACTGATTAAGTGGATCTTGCTACTCCAAGAATTTGATATCGAGATCAGCGATAAGAAAGGTGCTAAAAATCTCGTACAAATCAAATGATGAGAAGATGTTTCCAGTTGCAAAGGTAGTTTCAGAATACTACTACAGAAGGTTATATGAAGAAACCTATAAGAAATGTGCTCACAATACGATAAGGAACCAATTGGGATGCTGTAGCTGAAATTAAAAGAAACGGCTCTGTTTAGAAATTTCTTACGTGATAGATAATGATATCTTACTTCTTCCAAACGATGCTTGTCCAAATGCATGTAAAATATGGAAAGCTATTGAAAGGTTGAAACAAGGTGAATCAATCAATGTTCAAGATCTTGAAACCAAATTGTATTAGGAATTTGGAAAATTCACATCACGGGATGGTGAATCACTTGAATCGTATTACTCAAGGTTCTACAAGATGATGAATGAGCTTGTCAGAAATCAGTGTGATGTTACTAATCATCAACCGAATGTTCAGTTCTTACTTTAATTACAACCAGAATGGCAAAGGTTTGTGAGACTTGTTAAGCAGACTCAAGAGTTGAAGACTGACTCTTATCACAAACTTTATGACATTCTGAAGCAACACCAGAACGAAGTCAATGAGATAAGAGCAGAAAGACTATCACGTACTACTAATCCACTTGCACTTGTTGCTCAATGACAACCAGTTTACCATCCTCAAAACCATCCTACTCATTACACCCACAATTTCTCAACTAGATCACAACAAGCTACTACCAGAAATAGAGGAAAAGCAATTGTCAACTCTCCTACACCCACTTATGATCAAGAACCTGAAATGGTTGCTGAAGATGATGCATTGTCAAAGGAGAAGGAGATTGATAAACTTATGGCTTTGATTTCTCTATCATTCAAGAAAATCTACAAACCTACTAACAACAACCTCAGAACCTCATCAAACACTAATAGAGCAAATCAGGATAATACTCCAAGGATTAATAGAGGTACTGGGTATGATAATAAGAGGGTAGTCAATGTTGCTGGGGCTAGGGAGAATGTAGATACATAGATGGTGCAGCAATCTGGTATTCAGTATTATAATTGCAAGGAATATGGGCACGTAGCAAGGGAATGTCAAAAACTAAAACGGGTAAAGGATGCAGCTTATCACAAGGAAAAGATGCTATTGTGTAAGAAAGAGGAAGCTAGATTTCAATTGAATGCAGAACAAGCTGACTGGAGGGATGACACTGATGATGAACCTGAAGATCAGGAATTAGAAGCACATTATATGTACATGGCATAGATTCAAGAGGTTACTCCAGATGCTGCTGACAATTATGGACCTATCTTTGATGTTGAGTCGTTGCAAAAGCTCGTAGAGATTATTTTATTCATCGTCGACTTTGGGTGCTCAAAGCACATGACATGAAATCTCAAGCTTCTAAGTAATTTTGTGGAGCAATTTCTGGATACGGTGAAGTTTGGAAATGATCAAATTGCACCGATTCTTGGTTATGGATATCTGGTTCAAGGGAATGTAACTATTAAAAGGGTTTATTACGTCGAAGTGCTGAATCACAATTTATTATCTGTTGGTCAATTCTGTGATGCGGATTTGTAAGTTGCTTTTCGGAAGTCTACATGTTACATCCGTGATTTGAAGGGAAATGATCTTCTCACGGGTTCTCGTGGATCGGATCTTTACTCAATCACCCTTCAAGATACAACTTCTCCTAATCCTATTTGCTTAATGGCTAAAGCTACATCGTCACAAGCATGGTTATGGCATCGTCGTCTCTCACATCTAAACTTCAATACCATCAACTTGCTTTCGAAGTATGATATTGTGACTGGCCTTCCCAAATTGAAATTCGTCAATGATCATCTTTGTTCTTCTTGTGAGTTGGGGAAAGCAAAACGTAAGTCTTTCAAGACAAAAACTACCCCAAGCTCAAAGAGACATTTACAAATTCTACACATGGACTTATGTGGTCCTATAAGGGTAGAAAGCTTTAATGGTCAGAAATATGTGTTGGTAATTGTTGATGACTATTCAAGATATACTTGGACTCACTTTTTGAGATCAAAAGGAGAAACACCTGAAGTTCTCATCGATTTCCTCAAACTTGTTCAAAGAGGACTTCATGCTCAAGTTAGAACAGTACGAACTGACAAAGGCACGGAATTTTTGAATAAAACTCTTCATGAATACTTTGCTCAAGAAGGGATTAAACACCAAACGTCAACTGCTCGAACACTTGAACAAAACCGGCGTTGTCGAAAGATGGAACCATACTCTTGTTGAGGTTGCTCGAACAATGCTAAGCGCCGCTAAAGTTCCTTTATTCTTCTGGGCTGAAGCAATTGCAACAACATGTTTTACTCAAAACCGTTCACTCGTAATTCCTCGACATGAGAAAACACCTTACCACATCATCAATGGCCAGAAACCGTCTGTTAAGTTCTTTCACATTTTTGGCTCTCTTTGCTACATCGTCAGAGATGGTGAAAATCTTGACAAAATGAAGGAAAAAGGTGATGCATGTATTTTTGTAGGGTATTCTACTCAGTCAAGAGCTTACAGGGTATATAACAAGAGAACAAGAGTGATAGTTGAAACCATTCATGTTAACTTTGACGAATTGCCTCAAATGGCGTCAGATCACGTCAGTTCTGACCCCGTTCCACAATGTCCGACAACGGCACTTGAACATGACAGTTTAAGTCCCGGTCCCCAAAGTCAAGAAAATGTTCCTCAAGCAGCTGAGACAGTAACAACGTCAAATGAGCTGGATTTGCTATTTAGTCCGATGTTTGATGAATTACTCAATGGAACTACTCAAGTTGTGTCAAAGTCTTCCGCTGTAACTACTGCTGATGCACCTAATCAACGTCAACAACAACACACAACTCCATCTACTTCAACAACTGTTGCTGCAAATACACCTCCAGTGTACCATTCAAACAAACACTGAAACTACAGTCAAGCATCAACTGACAGCACCAACCTGTCACTACCATGAGGAACATTATTCAAGCTGAAACAATAAAGAATAGGGCACAAGTTCGACGAAGACGTAATTATCAACATCGTTAGTACACCGTTTACTAGAAACGCAGGAGGAGATCATTTTCTCGATATGTTGACTCGTCAAACATGCATACATTCTATCAACAACATCCTTCAGAACATCGTTAGACAAAAGATCATCTGTTAGAACAAGTAACTGGAAATCCTTCTCAATCAATTAGAACAAAACGTCAACTAGAAACAGATGGCGAGATGTTTATGTTGGCACTCACCGTGAGTCGAACCGAACCGAAGAACATCAAAGAAGCCATGGCTGATTCTGCATGGATTGAAGCGATACAGGAAGAACTTCACCAGTTTGATCGATTAGATGTATGAGAATTAGTCGACAGACCACTTTGCAAAAATGTCATTAACATGAAGTGGCTCTGGAAAAACAAACGCGATGAAGAGAATACTGTAATCCGCAACAAAGCTCGTCTTGTAGCAAAGGGATATGGTCAGCATGAAGGCGTTGATTTCGAAGAGTAATTTGCACCAGTTGCTCGATTATGATGTGACGATTATTAATCGTTTGCGTATGGGTTGCAAACATAATCATTATAGTATACCAGATGGACGTCAAGACAACATTTCTTAACGGTCCTCTGAAGGAAGAAGTGTACGTCAATTAGCCAGATGGATTTGTAGACCCACATCATCCTGACAAAGTCTACCGTCTCAAAAAGGCATTATATGGACTCAAACAAGCTCCAAGGGCGTGGTACGATGAACTCTCCAACTTATCCAAAGGGTTCTTCAAAGGTTCTATTGATCCAACTCCGTTCTTTACTAAAATAGGGGAAGACATATCGCTTGTGAAAATTTACGTTGATGACATTATTTTTGGTTCCACGAACCCAAAACTTTCCAAAAAGTTTGAAAAATTAATGCACAAAATTGATTTGAAAATGTCTATGATGGGGCGAGCTAATTTCTTTTTAAGAATTCAGATCCACCAATCCCACACGTGGTAATCTTTATTCACCAAGCTAAGTATGCTCAGAGATACTTAAAAAGCATGTATGTTGTTAGAGAAAAGAAATAAAGAAATAGAAAATGAGATTTCTATTTTTCTATATAAAGTTGTAAAATGAAATTTTCTTTTTATTCGAAAAATATTGAAAAAAAGTAAGACTAAACAGGTTTTCAGTTTTTCTTAGAAAAATGAGATATTTTTCCCTCAACTAAACACACCCTTAGGGTTTAAAAAAAATGATTTTTATTTAATCTTTTTTTCCTTTTTCTAAAAGTATAATAATTGATTTTGTGGTTTTTTGTTATTAAGTTTGTGGTTGTGTAAATTGTAATCTTTTAATGTTTTTACCAAAGAGTTTTCTTTTTCTATTATTATATAAAAAGACAAATTGTATAAAAATGTATTCAATTTATCACTTTTTATAAAGTTGTGTAGTCAATTTTTTATTTGTTTAAAATCATTTAACTTTTTAATTTCGACTATTGTGTGTAGCCGATAACCTACACAACCAGTTAAGCAACCCAGCTGGACATCCATATTTTTTGCCACATCGTATTGTTCACACATGCCATGTCAAACCTTTAGCCACATAGATATTCCACTCAGCCACATAGATTTCCATTATCAATTTATTTTTATATATTAAAGTAATGTAGATATAAAAGTGGTTTGAAAACAGATGTTATTCGTGAAACAAAGAAAAATGAAAGAAAAAGAAGAGTATCAACTTAATACATAAATCTTTAGCTTCAAAATGATTGAATACTATGACACGGTATATATAGAACAACAGATTTTTTTGTGATTGAAGATATATTTTAACTTTTGTAGATCTGAAGAAATTGTTAAAGACACGATGATGAACTGTAGATCTGAAGAAAATATGGTTATTGGAGGTGGTTGGCGAGTCGCTGGAGGTGGTTGTGGGAGGTAGCTCAGTCGGTGGTGGATGATGGGTTGTTGGAGGTGGTGGCTGGGGTTAGACGATGATGGGTTGTTGGAGGTGGTGGATGATGGGTTGTTGGAGGTGGTGACTGGGGTTAGACGATGATGGGTTGTTGGAGGTGGTGGATGATGGGTTGTTGGAGGTGGTGGCTGGGGTTAGACGATGATGGGTTGTTGGAGGTGGTGACTGGGGTTAGACGATGATGGGTTGTTGGAGGTGGTGGATGATGGGTTGTTGGAGGTGGTGGCTGGGGTTAGACGATGATGGGTTGTTGGAGGTGGTGGATGATGGGTTGTTGGAGGTGGTGACTGGGGGTTAGGACGATTATGGGTTGTTGGAGTGGTGGAATGATGGTGATGGAGGTAGGTGGCTGGGGTTAACGATGATGTGGGTAGTTGGGAGGTGGTGAGGGGTTAGACGATGATGGGTTGTTGGAGGTGGTGGATGATGGGTTGTTGGAGGTGGTGGCTGGGGTTAGACGATGATGGGTTGTTGGAGGTGGTGGATGATGGGTTGTTGGAGGTGGTGGCTGGGGTTAGACGATGATGGGTTGTTGGAGGTGGTGGATGATGGGTTGTTGGAGGTGGTGGCTGGGGTTAGACGATGATGTTGGGATGTTGGAGGTGGGTGATATGAGGACTGATAAGGCTAAAAAGTGGCGGGAGTGTGCGTTGACTATTTGGGTTGACTGGGGTAAGATGCCGTGAAGGTTGAGTGAGTGTGGTGGTGTTGACATGGTGGTTTGTGGTTGTTGGATGATGGTGTTACGGTGGTTTGTTTTTTATTAATTTGTTTGTTTGATTGAGGTATGGTGTTTTTCTTTTTTTTATGATTTGGTCTGGAATATAGATATCTTTTTGTCAGTGGTGGTATCTACGTGGACTGATAAGTGCAATGTCATTTGTATTAATGGTATATAATTTTATTAAATAAAAAATAAGGAATTAAAATGGCAAAAACGTGGCATTTACGTGGCAATAACGTGGCACTTACGTGGCTGGGTAACCTGTACACGTAGGCTTATCCGATGGTCTAGGTAAACGACTACACACAATAGTCGAAATTCAAAAGTTAAATGATTTTATAGAAAAAAAAAAGTTGACTACACCACTTTATAAAAGTGGTAAGTTGGATACATTTTTATGCAATTTGCCCTATATAAAAATGTAATTTGTTTCTACTTTTTGTTTTTATACTAGTCTTATTTTTTTGTTTACTAATCATAGGTTTTAGGAATTAAATGGTAACAAAAGTATAAAATAAAATTTACATAGTATTTTTGTTTTGATTGGTGTAAAAAATCATTTTTCTTATTTCTACGTTTATATATGATATATAAAGTTTTAATCTATGTTGTTTTTTGGTATAAATTTGTGTTCGATTCGAGCAAACCCAACGGATTAGGACGACGTAGATTTTTTGATCTCACGAAACCGATTGAGTCAATCGCACGATCGTGTTTTTACTTTTTTTTTCTTTTTTCTTTTTAACGGCTATATCTCTAGAGTCTAACTCTTTTTATTGTATCTACCCGCCATTATTTGCAAGTCTGGGCTTTCTAAACATGAAGTGGTACGTTATACAAAACCAAAACACTTGTTTTTTCAATACACTATTCTTTTGCTAGAATTAAAATGGCGGTGGAGGTTTAGCGGTTGTTAGAAAGGGTGGCTCAAATTTCGTTTGTTTTGTGTCAAGACTCGAATCAGTTGTTTCTTATTTTGCAGATAGCATTTGTTGAGTCTTCTGATTACGACGCTTAAAGAGGGAGCTTGTAAGCTCTCAAGACGGATGAATCTCATATAAGGTCTTGAGGTATGACTCATTACTAGGTATGAATCTCAGACAAGGTCTTGAGGATGAATCTCAAATGTTGTTAACCAGACATTTTTGTTAGTTATTTCACCAATGTCATCTTATGGTAAATGGGACTTATGGTAAATGGGACTGATGCTATATATGCGAAAGTTCTAAATGCGTCATTCTGTGTATAGACGCCATACATCATTGCTTGATAAAGCGAATGGATGTGATACTAGATTCCATTTCATTACTAGTGAAATGACGCTGAAACAAATCTGTATCCAACCTCACCTAGACGATTGCAGTTATATTTATTATTTATACACAACTTTTGCTGTAATACCCTTTGATATATTTAACTAAATCTCACCTTCCATTTTTTTACCTCTAAACAGTATGGTATTCATAAAGTACTCGAATGATCAAATGGTATCAACAGAAATACTTCCTTCATACCTATTATTTTCAAACTGTAAAAAGTTTGTTAGTTGATATATATGTCTAAAATTTTTTTGTTTTGTTTTTATAAGGGAATTTGGCGCTATCAGCCCTGCAGTTACTAATAACAAGTCTCCAAGAAAGTCATTGAATTCTTTGACAATCCTCATATTATCAAAATTTCACCAAAAGAAAATCGAATATAGTTCTTCATATTATAAGCTTTATCAGTTAGCAAATATGAAGTTAAAAGCAACTAGTAACACAACTATCAATGACCAAAAGTTAACACAATAACTAAATGACTAAAAGTTAACATAGTAACTAAATGACTAGAAATTACCCTTGAGGATAAACATTGCCATATAAAGGAAGAACAACGGAGGAACATACTGATTTTCCGGTCGAAGGCTATTTCCACCATTTTTGGGAACGATCATCTAAACGCCACGACTCTGTTACGGGTAGACTTGATAACAGAATAACACAATTATTCCCGACTTCATCATGGGTTAATGATTGGATATAAAAACAGATAAGGATATACAAAAATTAAAGATACCAACACTTGCTAACATCTACCTTTAAGAGGTCGAATGTGATTTCAGTGGTTAGTCCCCTTTGTTTCTAATCAACACCTTTGACTCGATGATAGCAAAGATGGTTGCTATCTCGGTTGAGCACCGGTGCACTTCTAAGCTAAAATGACTTGACGTCATCAGTCAAAGGCCATCAATCAGGGGCGGGCTCAACTTCTCGGAGGCCTAAAGCAAAGCCTTAAGACGAGGCCTTATTATCAAAGTTATTTGCCAAAAAATCATTTATGTAAAAATTTACCTTTTTAAGTTTTTATGTGAAATATTTGATTAGTTTCTCAAAATCAATATAGGATAATATTTCATCTTCAGTTGATAAATCAACCAATATATATAATGTTTTGGTCACATTTTGGATGATGCTCAACTTTTAATTAACTTTTAAGTCTTAAAATACTTCTTTATTTTGAAGTAACTGTTACCGAGAATTATGAACCATATTTATAACCATATAACTATACTGAAAGAGTTTATTATTTATAATCTGATTACTATAACAATCTAATGTAGCACTTCTAACAAGGTAATACATTTTCTCTAAAAACTCTTATGAATCAAAAATAAATCTATATCGTTTAATAAACGCCAAAACAATTGTTCTACAATGGCTTAACAGAGCTTAAAGATCAAACAACTACATTTTTAGGCTTCCATTTTATCTTGGGTGATTAAATTTTCAATGTCTAAATAGTGAGACTAAAGATTCAACTATAACACTATAAATTGTCAAATAAACTTTGATTGATGAAAATAGCTGATCTGCAATGTAAAGAAGTAACCGGTTTTAAATGTCTCTGTCAAACGGTTTCACCAAAAGAAAATCGAATATAGTTCTTCATATTATAAGCTTTATCAGTTAGCAAATATGAAGTTAAAAGCAACTAGTAACACAACTATCAATGACCAAAAGTTAACACAATAACTAAATGACTAAAAGTTAACATAGTAACTAAATGACTAGAAATTACCCTTGAGGATAAACATTGCCATATAAAGGAAGAACAACGGAGGAACATACTGATTTTCCGGTCGAAGGCTATTTCCACCATTTTTGGGAACGATCATCTAAACGCCACGACTCTGTTACGGGTAGACTTGATAACAGAATAACACAATTATTCCCGACTTCATCATGGGTTAATGATTGGGTATAAAAACAGATAAGGATATACAAAAATTAAAGATACCAACACTTGCTAACTACTTACCTTTATGAGGTAGATGTGATCATTGGGTTCTTCCCCTTTGTTTCTAATCAACACCTTTGACTCGATGATAGCAAAGATGGTTGCTATCTCGGTTGAGCACCGGTGCACTTCTAAGCTAAAATGACTTGACGGTCATCGGGTTCAAAGGCATCAATTGTGCATCAACTTCCCCGTCGGGGTAACCTCACCATTAGAATCTAGCCCCCTACGCCTTAAGTACCGCTAATGCATGGTTAAGTAGATTACTGGGAGGTTGTTTCAGAAACTTGTTTGCTCCTACGTCATGAATGCCTAAGCTAGCAAGTTGAATTGTGATGCTAAGGTTTGATCTATGGATTTCAGGCACCATAACTTCCGCCATTCCATTGTGATACTAGGTGATGTAAAGCCTCGCATAGATTCTAGGATAAGGAGCCCTGTTAGGCTTGCACACTCATGTGACATGGTCTTTCGGTATTTTACTTATCATTTCAATTTCCCTCCATGATGAGAATCAAAGGTTTTCGGCGTGCAGAAGCCGTTGTCAGCTACGTACATGCAACAATCAATAAAAGATTGTTTTTTTGCTAAGCGCTGAAAACGCTAAAACGTTTGATTCTCATCATGGAGGGGAAATTAAATAATGAGTAAAAGTCCACAGACCCTAGCACATGAGCGTGCTAGCCTAGCGAGGGCTGCTTGTTTTGGAATTTATGTGAGGCTTTACACCGCCAGGTATCACAATGAAAAGGCGGAAGTTTTGGTGCCCAAAATCCATAGATCAAAACCTTAGCAACACCGATTGTTCTACTTGCTAACTTAGGCATTCATGATGTAGGAGCACACAAGTTTATGAATCAACCTCCAAGTAATCTTACTTGACCATGAATTAGTGGTACTTGAGGCGTTGGGGGCTATAGATTCTGATGGTGAAGTTACCCCGACGAGGAAGCCGATGGCACAGATGTTGCCTTTGAACCCGATGACCGCATTTTGGCTTCAGAAGTGCACCAATGCTCAACCGAGATAGCAACCATCTTTGCAATGATTGAGTTGAAGGTGTTGATCAGAAACAAAAGGGGAAGCACCCGGTGATCGCACCTACCTCATGAAGGTAAGTAGTTAGCAAGTGTTGGTATCTTTCTTTTTTATATCCTACTTAATAATATGTTAATTTTGTTTTTTTTAGCTGTACAACTCGTGGGAGGCCGATCTTGGGATTGGTGTAAGCAACATTCGATTCCGGTAGGTACTTACCTTTTCCATGATTAGAGATACAACTTTATAATAATAAAGTGCAATTGTGTTTATTGATGCACTCGATGGCCATAGCTCACGAAAGGAAAGAGTATATTGAGTACGTTATGAAGCAGGTTGGTATTGGCATAACCTCAAATCCAAATCATATCTAGGCTATTGCAAAGAGTATTACTTGGCTTTATCTTTGAGCAGCCATTGATTTTGAGTTTAAATGTTGTTTTATAGCATAGATCAAACTTGGTAGTTTAATTATATACCTTGACTATTATG